>APFE030800602.1:137364-277463 GCA_000404065.3 Pinus taeda
ATCAGGATGCTGATATTCTGATGAAGGCTCTCACCAGGAGCAAATTCGAGTACCACCGAGGCAGGATAGGGGTTGCTGATAATCCATATCTTGTCGAGAGGGAGTGTTGAGATTGCAACAAGATGAAGGAGCTTAGTGAAAAGAGTCGCCTTCACTAAGTGGGCCCGCAGGCTATTTTTGGCGCAAGTCTATTTTTAGACTATGTCTATTTTTAGACATATGGATCATGTCTATGGATTGCAGGTTGTTGTTTATGGATGATTGATCAAGTTGAAAAAATAGATGGACTTCTATTTTTAGACCACAGCGGAGTGACACCAAGTGTATTGACTGTCTGTCTAAATATAGAACAGTCAAATATTATTATCTCATAATAATATTTGGACTATAAACTTTGTCTTATTCTCTTGGAGCACTTCAGTTCGAGCTACGGATGTGGCACCTGCAATTGCATGAAGGAAATACGTGGTTCTTATGGGTTATAATATTTGCATGCAGGACTTCAGTTAGAACTAAAGTGAGTTGGTTTAGTGGACTGGAGGTGTAGTTGATGGAGTTGTGTTCAGTTTAGCTTTGTTAAACTGGTTGTATTTAGTCTAACTGGCAAATAGACTAGAGATGAGTTGTGTGAATTAGTTATTAATTAATTCACAAGTTATTAGCTCATAATACAACTAATGAATACATCAGTTAACTCAGTTGCATGTCAGTGCATGTTCAGTTCAGCAGGGACAAGTGTTAGAGAATCAAGTTGCTATCAGTTATGACTATAGTTGTGCATCAGATCTTGCACAATCAAGGGATTGAGTATGCCAATGAGTTTGCCCACGTATTTGCCCACATTGTAGCTTGTGCTCACATGATTTAGCCAAGTAAATACGTGGTTGCCTTGGAATTATCATCATTTCTTGAGCAGGTATTGAGCAGCGGAGGCAGGCAAGCAGCGAAGGAGATTTGAGCCAGTGATTGATTCAGATCTGAGCTGTATTGTGTGTAACAGGGGTGGAGATTCTTGTGATAAGTATTGTGCTTTGTAATGTTACATGACTCAATCATTAATATAAGATAGTTGGGGTTTTTAGCGAGATGCTTTCCCCGGGATACATACTGTGTTAATGTGTGAATGCTCTTGATGTTTTATTGTTATTGATGCTGCTATATTGATGATCAACGTAGAGGAGCTTATGTATTGTGTATGTTTTCCACAATAGTACATGATCAGGATAATCTCCATTGAATATGTGTTAAATTATTCAAAATTTCTACATAGGGAGTGTTAAATTGTAGCAAGAAAAGGCTTCATTTGACTTGTGCCTTAGTCAAATGGATAAATTTGAATTTCCACATCAACAGGATGACTTCAGTTGCAATTAGTAGGAGTGACATGGCCAAGTCACTTATTTAAGTTAGGAAATTTGATTTTGTGGGAATGAAGTAGAGTTATGCATGAGTTGATTGCTAAGATCTAGTAATCTAGTGGAGTTATAGTTAGTGAAACTCAGTTATTGGATCTCTTGGCATGAATAGAGTTATTAGGAGTTTAGTCGAGTAGTTGCAACTGTTGTTAACTCACTGATATCTCAATTCACTAGTCAATTTACTAAAAACATCCCTAGTCATGCATGCAATTCGAATTTCCTAGTTGAGTGGAGGGAAAAGGAATAATTGTATTTATTGTTGTATACTAGAGAGTGTATACATTTTGCATGCAGTAGGTGAGATCATTATCTTGGAATTTGTGTAAGGAAATAGGAGATCTTCCTATTCTTTAGGAGTTGAATTATGCAAGGAAATAGGATGAGCAGGAGGCCTAGATTGGAAAAATATTTTCCAGATCAAACTCATGAGGAGATCAGTATTGCAATGCAATTTGAGCTTTAAGGATAGAAGTTGTCGTTGTAATTGATCATTGTCTCATATGATATAATACAAATAGAGGAGGGGTTTTCCTAGTTGGGTTCCCTAGTAAAAATACTGTGTTAATTATGATTGCATGTTTTTATATTTTATATTTTCCCTTCCATAGATTGAGTAGAAGAAATTTGTGTTTATTGCTTTCAGTTTGAATTCATTAGAAGTTGCAAATTTTGGGTTATTTCTACATAGTGGACTCTAAAGGAGGTATGCCAGTTGCAAGAGATGTAATAATATATCACGTGTTGTAAATTTTTGGATTGAGAGTTGTTGGAAGGTTATATTGTTGACTTCGCAATAGAAGTGACAGTGTCACATAGTGTGGTGCAAAGAAAATTCCTGAAGGGTCCATGTGGTATATTCATATGGTCACTACCCTTGTCCATTGGTATTCTTCCATGTGACCATGTAACTCTTCCCTTGGAGTCGAATGCCATGAGCGAATAAACCACTCGGGAAAGTGGGGGAGATCCATGGGATAGTTTGAAGAAAGGGGAGGTACAAAAATACTAAGTAAACTATGGTGGATGCTAGAGATAGGTATGGGACTACGGATGTGAATTCATAGAAATAGGATGGAGGTAGAGGAAATAGAGGGTGACACATTGAGGACTGGACATAATTTTTGACAGAGTGACACAGAAGGGGGTTGGTCAGTGTCGATGCTTTCCGCAAGGAGAAGCACACGGAGAATGGTAAGAAAAGGCCATCAAAGAGTGAGGAGAAGCACAAGTGATCAAAGTTATGAGGGAATTAATTTCGATACCTCGTGCACTGAGGCAGAGGAAGAAGAGTAATTTATTCCACATAACACAAAGTTTATGAACCTTGAATAGTGGAGTCATACCATGCTTGGTGTAAAACCCACGACCCCAAACAATTCTACAAATATAGAGCTAAGTACTCAACACAATGTGTTGAATATTGAAGAAGGTAATTATAGTCAAGGGGGTGGAGGTACTAGCAGCAGTGGAATTGGTCAAACAGTAGGAAGAGTGTTACAAGGTGCTCAAGCTTAATATAGTGCACAAATTAGTGCACCACTCTTTAGTGGTGCAACATGTGCATCTGGAAGTACCTCATTAGGGAGTATTGCGTAGAGCGCGATGGCGAGCATAGAGTTGAGGATGCCTATATTCCATGGTGTTGGGAATGAGGATCTAGAACAATAAAAAAAATGAGGTCGTCTGGACAACAAAGAAGGCCTTGGAGGAGGCAATAAAAATTTCACAGTTGGTAGCTACCTTCAAAGATTGCGCATTAAAATAGTATATGAATTTTAAGAGAATGAATCCAATTGGACATAAAAGGATGCTAAATGAAATTAAGAAATCTTTAATCAAGTTTCAGAAGATGAAATCCAAGACTCAATGTATGGCTGAGCTAAAGGAGATTTAACAGGGATCAAGTGAATCATTATGGGATTTCGATAAGAGGTTCAAGGTCTTGAAAGATTGGTTGACATTCAAGATATCAGATGAAACACATACAAAGTAGTTCATTGCTGGTGTACTTCTGCAAATACCCGAAGCATTGGAGCTTGCATTGAAGATGGAAGTTTCTCTAGCAGGGAAGGAAGAAAATAATGGTATGGCACAGGTGCATTCTTAGCTAGATATGATGACTCTTCGGTTATAGGATCTGACTAAGGGGGAATATAAGCGAGAGGAAGTGTGGTGTACCATCTACAAGATACAAGGCCACAACAAAAATGAGTGCAAGTTGTTGACGAACTATATGGTGATCAATGCAACTAGGGGGTTGTGGTACATAGTTTTCCATGTATGGGGCCACACCTCACAAATTTTTCCAATGATGCAAAAGTATGAGGCGACTGCAAGAACTTTGTTTTTATTTTTTATTTTTGAAAAATCAGTGGGGCATGGTATCCACCATTTTCTTGCATTAGAATTGATGCGTGAATGAACACTTGATTCATTTTGAGTATAGGGACTTGAAGGAACTGAAGTTGGGATGACAGGCTTTAATCAACCAGAGTATAACCAAACTAAATCATATGATCAACCTGGCTGAGGACAAGGAATGGAAGCTAGAGGTATGGGAGGACTAGTGAGTGAAAGAGGTGGATTTGGAAGAGTTCAAGGATAGGTTATGTTGGATTTCCCTAACATATGTTACACGTGTACTCATAATGCGTTAGACCATGCGATTGAGAATTTTTCACAACTTATTGCTAATGGTAGTAGAAGAATAGTCTGAATGTAAAAATGGCAATGATCGAGCCCCGTTGAACCTAGCCTAGAGTTAGTGTTGTCACACATGGAGGTGTTAGGATGGGAGCAGATGTTGCGTAATCAAGAGATCAATAGTCGAAGTAGGTTAGAATGTCACCTGAACCTCCTCCAAGGTTCAACTCATCTCAAGAGAAGATGACTTACAAGGAAACCTAAAGGGAGGTGGTCTCCACAGAATGGGATAGATGAGACATACAATAGGTTGTAATGCCAATTTTCTATAATGATATCGCTCCTGGAGAATCTTTGATGGAGGTAGATCCATTTTAGAAGTTACTGCATATTGGCCTTGAGATGCTAAGATGTGAACACTCATTAGAGAAATTTAGAAGAATGTTAGAGAAGTACAATAAGGAGACTGGAGCAGCTACCACGTTAGCATCACCGCGTGCAGTAAACCATGTAGCGTGGAGAAAGAGAATAAGCAAAGAATTAAGGTTTGGCACATAAGTGGCATATTATGAAATGGATAACATCATATTGGACTTAGGGTCTAATGTGAATATTACTCCAAAGAGAACATGGGAGAAGATGGGGAGGCCAAAGCTTACATGGTCTCATATTCAGTTAAGACTAACCAATCAACATCATATCCTCCCAATTGGTAGAAAAACTAGTGTGCTAGTAGATATCGGTGGATCTAGAAGTACTGCAAATTTTGAAGTTATAGAGATCATTGATGACATCGATCCATACCTTACTTTGTTTAGGATTGATTAAGATTTTGAAAATCAGGTAATTATTAACTAGAAGAAGAGACAGGTGATCTTCGAAGCAGGGGATGTTCAATTTATAACACCTTTGGACCCATGGGAAGGAGACCAGTACATTGAGCCAATTAGAGGAGATTTAAGCTGATAATAATTGGAAGATATTTACAATTTGATAGTCCATCGAGAGGATTTTGTGAATCCTACCATTGATGGAGCGTTGAATTGGTGTAGTGTATGGTCTTGCACTTTTGACTCATAGGAGGCATTAAAAACCCAAGTTTACACGAAGTAAGCACTCATAGGTACCCACCCCGCTTTGATGGGATATTTGAAGTACCAATTTTTGTGTAGGAATTCAAAGATCAGATACTTGAGCAGGTGAGGATTCCCATGTTAGATGTTGTGTTGCATGCAACCCTATCTAGGTGGTCAATTGTGCACAAGATTCGAATTGTGGGATGGCAACAGTGTAGACAGTTGTTGTGCATCAAACATGGGACTGCTTTTGGGGTCTGTAGGTCTAAATACTCATGCATGGAATTCCAAGGACACACTTAAAGTGGCGTGTTGAAACATGGACTACAGGATGTGTATCGCAACATGAGGGGTGCACCGATTTTTACATATGTTAGACACCATCCCTATGAACTGGTACATTGAGTTGGAGGTGTGTAGAGGAACAATGTAATTGAACAAGATGGAGAAAAGTTTCAAGGCTACCTTTGGTTTTGAAGCAGAGGAACTAGCACATGAAAAGGCCTTGAAAGTATTGTGGCAAAATATTTTTACCATGGGAGAGTCGACAATGTCGAGGAATATACTACTGTGTCCTATGCATAAGCATTCACAAAAGATCGAAGAATTCATGGAATGTTATAGTGTAGCAGAGCTAGGAGTGGATGATGATGATACTAGGAATATACAGGTTTCGAAATTCGAAGGGGAGCATCTAGTGAGTGGACCAGAGCTACAATTAGCGGAGTGCATGAAGCTTAGATAGAGGAAAATTCTAAAATGGCAGTTATAGGGGATTATTGGGATGATGAAGCAGTAAAAAAGTCTATCAAACTACTCCACGAGTACCAGGATTTGTTTTCCAACACATTTGAGGAAATGAAGGAAATTGTAGGAGAATTGGGAAAAATGAGGATTTCGTTGAAGCCTGACGCTAATCTTGTAAAGCAACAACCTTATTGGTTTAATCCAATATATAAAGAGAAGTTTAAGCAAGAATTGGACAAAATGTTATAGGCAGGAATCATTGAGCCCATAGAAGAGTCAACATGGATTAGCCCTATTGTGGTCCAGAACAAGAAGACAAGAGAAATAAGAATCTGTGTAGACCTTTGGAAGTTAAGTGATGTGTGTGCCCACAACCCATTCCCTACTCCATTTACTGATGAGATGCTAGAGAAGGTGGGTGGATAGGAGGCCTATTCATTTAATTATGAATTATCTAGTTATCACTGGGGAAAGATTGAAAAGGAAGATTGACATAAGACCGCCTTCATGATAGAGTGGGGTTGCTTCCAATACCCAGTCATGCCATGCAGATTGAAGAATGTGCCATCTATTTTCTCATACATAATGGTCGTAGCATTTAAGGAATTGATTCATAAGTTTTTAGAAGTCTATCTAGATAATTGTAATGTGTTCAGTCTATTAAAGAGGCACATTGAGGTTTTTCATCTATTGTTGGACAAGTGAAGACAATTGTAGATTTCATTAAATTTAAAGAAATGTATATTATATTCACCTTTTTGTATTCTATTGGTGCATGTAGTCTACAAGCAAGGTTTGTTGGTGGATCCAGCCAAGATCATGGTTATAGTGGATCTACAATCACCTACACCAGTAAGGAAGTTGCGGTTTATCTTGGGGCATACAAGGTATTATTAGAAGTTTATCTAAGGGTATGCTCAAATTACTACCCCTATGGATAAGTTATTGAAGAAAGAGACCAGGTTTCACTAGGATGAGGAGTGTCAGCAAGCTTTGGATACTTTAAAGGAGAAACTAGTGACTACTCTGATTTTGGTGTTCCCAGATTGGCACAAGGTGTTCCACATGCATGTTGATGCTTCACCAATTACACTAGGTGATATTTTAGCACAGCCTAGGGAGGGATAAATAGATCATCCCATTTGTTTTTATAGTAGGAAGTTATACACAATCGAGAAAAACTACACCACAAGAAAGAGAGAGGGATTTCTGATGGTGTACACACTTCAAAAGTTTAGACATTACTTTATGGGTAACAAGTTTAAGTTGTATACAAATCATTATGCATTGAAGTACATCATTACTAAGTCTGCATTGGGGGAAGGGTTTGTAGATGGATGTTGTATTTCTAGGAACATGTTTTTCAAGTGGTAGTTAAGCACGGTTGATTGAATGCCAGACCTGAGCATTTGTTATTCCTTGCCATAGGAGAATATGCACAAAATATAGAAGACAATCTACTAGATTTGAAACTCATTATTGTGATCATGATGGATGACCATTTTTCAAATATTGCAAGATTCTTAAGCACAAGAATGGCAACAAAAGGGTATATTGTTGTTTAGAAAAAACAATTAGTACTAAAAGTGACATACTAACAAGACATTGCAGGTTGCTTATACAAGTTGGGCATAGGTGGGATTGTGTGTAGGTGTACGTTGGATCATGTACGACCCATGATACTGACAGAAGCACATGAAAACATTACTGGAGGAAATTATGAAGGACAAGTCACGACGCAAATTATCTTTCATGTAGGGCTATGGTGGCCTACTCTACATGGTGATGCCAAAGAATTTTGGAAAGCCTACGGTGTATGCCAATGAATAGGGAAGCCTTCTTGAAGAGATGGCATGCCCTTGGTTCCACAACTCACCCTACAACCATTTGAAATTTTTGGGAAATTGATATTGTGGGCTCGATCAACCCACCCATAAGGAGAACTGGTTTGCGGTACATATTCGGTACTACTGATTACTTAACCAGATCGATGGAAGTCGTACCTCTAACTATTTATTTTTTGTGTAGCTTGGGAGGTACTCCAAGCCCTAGTGTTCAAGGTTTTGAGGGAAAAGCGCCATAAGTAGGCTTGTGGGCTTAGAACCCAAGCATGGGGTTTTTCACCCATCAATATTTGGGCCAAAACAGTGAAGAATTTGAGTATGAGAAAATTTGAGGTGATAGATCTTGACGTTCCGATTCCAATGCTTCAAAAATCAACCAAATCGGAGCTCTAAAAATTGAGATATGAATTTTTGAAGTTGACAATTAATTATGGACAGTCAAGTCATGTAGGCTTGGTCCAAGAGACATGTCTCTTGAACAAATTCGTGGAGCCATTATTTTTGGTATAAATATAAGGTGTGATACATTAATTTCTATCATCAAAGTGCATTCATCTCTTGTGAAAACATATTTGAGGCATCGTAGGAGTGGATGACAAAACGTGCAGGAGAAAGAGCTGAGTTTTGACGTGATTCTGCCTCCATCATAGGTTTGAGTTACCTATGGAGTTGCCGCAGGAATAAAGGTAAGTGTTATTGGTTATTTTTGGGAAATATTGTGTGGGGTGACTCTCCAAAGACGGTTGCAGCTTTAGCTGTGCCTTATAGGTGTAACGAAGGCCTAAAAACACTTGTACGTGGAGCCTAGTCTTTGTTGTAAGGAGTGCAGTGAAGCAAAAGTTGTGCAAGGGTATGGAAAGGGATATTTAGGGGTTGATTCAAGCCCAGCTGTATAGCCTAGAGCAATGAGATCACTGTGAGAGGAAGCCACAACGAGTGAGGGTTGTATTGGTGACTATGTTAGGGTTGTTGCATTGTAAAAAGGTGCCCTAAACCAGGAATAGTTAATAACAACAGTCTACATCAACACTTTGTGTCATGGAATTTGTATGGGTGATGTGTTTTGTGTAGGCTTGAATGTTGGAGGATTGGTCCTAGTTTGGACAATTTTATGAGCAGCCTGTGGAAGCCAAGGAGGGAGGGATGACGTGGAGGTCAGAAGCCCTAACTAGTGGGAGGTTTCCACAGTGAAGATTGGTGCATAGATTTGTGCAATAGCTCCTCTATTGTAGAACAAAGAGAATATATGGATAAGTCTGTTGGCAGTCGTGTGTAAGGGTCTCCTAGGTGTGAGGATTCCCTAACTAGGTGCAGATGCTACAACGTGGACTTTGTCACTCATGGATTGTTGGAGGGCAACGTGAGTGTGGACCAAGTGTGAACATGGATTGGGCACTTATGGTATATTAGAGGACAGCATGATAGTGTCCAAGTTGGAACTCGGTGAGCAACACCTTGAAGGAAAATGGTATTTCCTAGAGTGGAAGTTGATGAGCTCAAGGGTTTGATCAACTAGGAGAATTTTGAGGAGCCCTAGACTTGTGTGTGGTGAAGGGCTTCTACACCAAATGATGGGCAGTCCTCCTAGCCTATGTTCATTGTGGGAGATGGACATCTTGCAGTGATAGGTGGCAGCCCTTCGTGCCCTATGTTGGTCTTCATCGGTGCAGCGCATGAAGACCATAGTGGCTAAAGTCCTTGAGTATCTGAGGAGCAGTAGTGGGAAGATTGATAGTTGTTTGAAAGTGGAGTTGTGAAAAAATCAATAGGAGTCTTGATGTGTTGATGCGTTGATGGACGAACGATCAACTAGTGAGCAGATTGGAGCACTGAGGTTCAGTGGCCAAATGGACTTGGATCATTGATAGAGGCAAGAGCTGCAGATCGGGAGTCGAAGGACTGGGCAGGTACATGGTATGACCGAGGGAGATGAGAGAGTTGACTTCATCAGCCAGATGGTCAGAGTGTCTTGTTGAGGGAAGATTGCTCGTCAATGTACTAACAGCAAGCCCCAATTTGTCTCTTGTACTAGTGGATGTATGAGGGCCATTATCCTTGGTACAAGAGCCTTGGACTGTTGTATTATATGTTGTTATAATGAAGTTAGGTTGAAAATTGTAACCGCTATGAAAAGTAGTTCTGTTGAGATTCTTGGTTTGGTAGTGTCAGATATTTTAAGATTCTATCCTATACCCAAGGTCGTGGAAATTCAATAGTAACCCACCCCTCCCACATTTACCCACTTTCACTAGTCTATCGGGGTAAACATGAGATGGAGAGCTACTATGATATAACCTGACTTCTTAGATCCCCTTAAGGAAGTGGGGCCGACTAATAACCACAGACTGACCACTTGACACCTCCTACATGAGCTACAGGTCACTCAGGGATGAACAACCACCCCAGGTGGCCAAACCTTGAGCCAGACTTATTTTTCTCAGCCCTCGGCTCTCGACCTCTCCCATAGCAAGTCATCCATGTAGTTGGGAGCCTCCAACTGCATGAATAAGCCTACATCCTAGCGGTTGTAACCCAAAATTTCCAATTTAGAGAATGCGGTCCCAACTTTTGAGCCTAAATTCCAGGTCAGCCTCCAGACCACTTTCCATAACTTAGCAAGACTTTCCATAATGATAAATGACATCAACACAAAGTCATTCATACAAAATTTTCTCAAAGACTTGACCTAACCAAGACTAACCATGATAGACATTTTGTCAAACATATTGAGAACATGTAATCTATAGGTCATGAATGCATATTTGAATATAGGGGTTTGATACTTATCTGAGAATCATCAAGAAGATGTAATTCCCTCTCATAATATCTACAATAACATATATTAGGTCATGCATTCAATAACCACTCATCAATAAATCAAACATATCAAGAGCCATAGCTAGAACCTATTATGAGACCATGCTTATAACTAGCATATAACCAACATAATAACCATGATAGAATAGCCATCAAATCCACATAATAACAAGTAAAAATACTCATTAAATACAAGAGGAAAAGAGCTCTTATTAACATATGAAAAACCCAACCAAGTCAGGGACTTCCAAGTACCACCCGACCATATATTGAGTTGAACCAAATATTTCTTTCAACCAACCACCTTTGTGCCATATTCCAAGCATGAATATGGGATTCAAAACAAAAAAACTAGGGCTTCCCGGAGATTAAACCACCTCCAACCTTAGTCTTTACCACAATCCTGCCAAAATCATCCAAGGTATTCCTACTCCCAACATGCACATAATAATCAGGCTTTAGCACAATGCTGCCAAAATTGGTTAAGGGATTACTAGGCCCTAAAACAAGAACATACACTACCAGGATTTATCGCAATCCCACAAAAATGAGTCAAGGGATCACTAGGCCCAAAAAAAACTTGGAATCCTTATAATTTATTCACCAATACCTTGAGGAGTTTTCCCATCTCCACCCTTAGGCTTTACTACAATCCTGCTAAAATCGGTCAAGGGATTCCCAGGCCCTTGGGAATTTTCCTGAGACCACCTAACCTTGTTCCAAAACCATCAGGAAATCCAAATATCAACCAAATGAAATAACCTCATCACATCATGGCTATTCAAAAATGGAAATACGAGGCTAAAACCACTTTCAAACCTAGAAAAACACATGCCAATGATAGCAAGAGAACCAAATACAAACATGCATGTACCATCCATTTACAAACTAGCTAGGAAATCACACATGTAACCTGTAACCTGCAAGTATTCTTGTTGAAGCTACTTGATCCAACTTTTCCTTGTTTGATCCTTTATTTCCTCTATTTTCTTGTCCTTCTTTTGCCTTCCTTTCTCCAATGCTAGAGTGCTCCAAGAATGCTCTAAGTGTGAAAGAGTATGAGATAATAGAGAGAGGGAGAGATCCAAAAGTAAACTAATAAAAGTTGTGAACTGATCCTCATAAGCCTTTTTATTATTGAGGCCTCTATTTTCTTCATTTTCCTCTATTTTTCCTTCAATTTTTCTCACATGAAATCTCGTGACCTTTCACCTCCCTTTTCTCCTAATTTCCATTATTTTCATAAATAAATGCCAAATAATGCCTCTTTTCCTTTTCCAATTTCCCTTAGACATAACAAACCAAATGAACACCCACTAGGATTTTTTTCCCAACATTCAACTTTGATTATGTGTCCCATGACATTGGTCTTATATTTCCTTTATTAACTTTATTACGTGAACTTTTAACCTGAGGTTGTTACAGACCCCCACCCCACCCCCCCTTAGGGGAAAACCATCCTCAATGTTCAATGACACCTATGACCAACAATATTGTTGCAATAAAACATACTTTCTATGGATCTTTATTACTTAGCTTGATGTGGTATTTACAATGAACAACCTATTGAAAAGCAAACCATGCCGCTTATTGGAGCTTTATAACACAAATCATTGTCGTGTTTACAATAATAACCATACATATATATATATATGTACATATATCGAAAATCCGCCTCAATCAAAAAATAATGAAGGATACATAGCCCACATCTGATTAGACGTCTCCCATGTAGCTTCATCAGGCCCAAATGCTTCCATTGCACATTAATTTACTCAATTGCTTGGTTCCAGAGCATGAGTTGTTTCCATTGCAAAATGCACTGAGGTTCTGGTTGGAATTATCCTTCTAGTTGCACCTACAATGCAGACCAATCAATCACATGATCAACATCTTTTACATACTTCTTAAGCAATTGAACATGGAAAACATCATGGACTTTCATTTTTGGAGGTAGTGCTAGTCTATAGGCCATTGGTCCAATCCTCTCAAGGATCTGAAAAGGCCCGCAATACCAAGGTGCCAACTTCACACATGATCCAATCCTCAAGGAGCTCTTCTTGGGCTTGAGATGATAATCCACATCCTGATCACATGTACCCTACTGTTGTGACATGTGCCTAAGCTCCCTATATCGTTCATGCTATTGTCCTGCATGTAATATTTGATCATGTAAATCTGTGCCATATGAGCTCATAGATGCTATGTCATTTACATGTACTCTTTTGCTAGGAGCATCCGAAAATATGTTGTCCATACCCTTAATATACATGATCTTGAATTCAAACTCACTGAGTGTGGCCAACTATCTAGCTTGCCTAGCATTCAGATTAGGTTGGTAAAACAAGTATCTCATCCCACTATGATCACTGATCAACACAAACCTCCTTCCAAGAATATAGTGCCTCCACATCACATTATTCTACTCATGCTCATTCAGATTCCTTGATTCTTAACATACCACCTATCCCTCCTTCATCAAGACTCCACCAAGTCCTCTCTTCCAAGCATTTGTACATACCACAAACTCTTTATATGGATCTGCAATCTTTAGAACTGGAGCATTTGTAATCAAATTCTTCAACTTCTCAAAATTGGCTGCACATTCCTCTATCCATTCAAATTTCTTTCCTTTCCTCTACAGTGATGTAATAGGATAGGAAATCCGTGAGAAGTTCTTGATGAACCGCTTGCAGTAACCTACTAACCCCATGAATGATATAACCTCATCGACATTCCTTATGATATCTCTTATTTTTACGAATCCACTATTATGCCTTCCTTGGAGACAACATGTCCCAAGTAATGTACCTTTTAATGAAGGAAACTACAATTACTAAGCTTGGCATACAATTGATTCTCTCTCAACAATTTCAACATTGTTTCTAAGTGTTAGACATGATCTTCCTCATTCTTAGAATATATCAATATATCATCAATGAATAAAATCACAAACTTGTCCAGATAAGGACATAACACACTATTCATCAAACACATGAAAGTAGTTGGAGCATTAATCAAACCAAAAGGAACCATAACAAACTCATAATGCCCATACCTAGTCTAGAAAGAAATCGTGTATATGTCCTCTTCTTTGATATGTACCTAATGATATCCTGATCTCAGATCAATCTTCGAGCACATTGTTTCTCCCTTCAACTTGTCAAATAAGTCATTGATATGAGGTAATAGGTACTTGATCTTAATAATCACCTTTTTGAACTACCTATAATGAATGAACAACTTGAGAGTACCATCCTTCTTCTTCACAAGAAACATTGGTGCACCCTAAGGCGAAACATTTGGCCTACAGTATCCATTATCAAGAATTTCCTTCAACTGCAACTTCAATTCCACTAGCTCTAGAGTGCTAATCATGTACAATGTCTTTGATGTTGGTGTTGCCCTTGGTAACAACTCAATAGAAAATTCCACTTCCCTGTGAGGTGATAACTCTGGAATATTTTCTGGAAATACATCCTGAAAGTGCTTCAAAACCATATACCTCTTCAACACTTCCACATGCTCAACATCCTTACCTTTATCAATGGAAACATGCATTGTAAAAAATACACACCCTTTCCTATGAATATGCTTTGCTTGCATAAACGTGACCATTATAACCAGTGTCACTTTCTTCTTACCCTACAATATTCTTTGTTATCCATTGTCATCCAAGCACTCAATAGCCTTTTCATAACAATCCACCATAGTTCTGTGAAGATACAACCAATCCATAGAAGCATATTGTATGATCCCAATGGAAGCACATTCAAATACGTTGATGGAGGCACATCATTCAACTCAAATACACAAGCCCTTACCTAATGATGAACTCTCTTCTTAGTACTTGTAGTTGACTGCACCAACCAAGACTCTGCATGCACTTATTTTCTCAGACCACACTTATCCACTAGGTCAGGGTTAGCATAACTATAATTAGATTCAGGATCAATCAAAATAGAAACAACTCGATCACAAATCTTACCTTCCATCTCAATAATAGATGTCTGGTGATCTTCCTACCTGTTATCCAATGCTACATAAATTCAAGGAATGCTTTGCCTAACATCCCCAACTGTTTGCGCCTCCTAATCATTGTCGATATGAGACCCACCACCTTGATGTGAGATAAAATCCTTCTTGAGATGCTCCTTGCCACATATCCAAAATTGCAACTGTCTCCTACCATCACGTCTATTCTGTTGCTCTCTAGTTTGAGGTCCATGTCCCTTCTCTACTGCATTAAACTTCTTGTAAGGATCAACATTATCTTTCTCATCTTCTCCTAAGGTCTTGTTCGCTTAGATGGCCATTTACCTTTAGTATTGTCACTCCCTTTCTAACCCTATTTAGATTTGACCTTACGCTTTGATTTCTCATAACAGTGCTTCAAATTACCAATTACTTCTTCCAGTGACCGAGGCTCATCATACTCAGTATGATCCTTAAATATTAATGGAAATACACTAATAAATATCTAAACTTTAGTTTTCTTATCCTTAAGATACAACACATACCTCAACAACTCCAAAAACTTAGTCGTGTATTCCTCATCTGTCATTGATCCCATCTTCAACTCATAGAATTCCTTGGTGTTACTTTCATAGTACCCCTATTACAAGTACTTCTTCCTGAAGAGTCCCTTGAATTCATGCAAACTCAACACCTCTATCCTGATGTCTTTGACATGATTCACATCTTCCCACTAGATGTTTGATTTCCCTTTGTGACTGAACATAACTATCATGGCCTTTGTGTTCTCTGTGTAATCATGCAGCTTAAAGAAATTCTTCATTCCAAGCAACCATATCTTTGCATCTTTTGTTTTCTTCAACTCTCCATCAAATTTAGGTGGCTTGGATTTATTGAACACATCCGTAAAATATCCCCTGTCACTCCTCCTGTAAGGATGATAACGATGATGACCATGATACCTGTTTGAACTAGAACTAGAGTAGAACCCATATCCAATGCCTCTTCTATCAAGTGTATCCAAGAACCCACCATCTTTGACCGTGTCATCTATGTCTGACCTATGCCCACCATGAGACCTACTTCCATATGCCCCATTAGTCATGTCCTCCTATCCATAGTTGATCTGTGGTTGTCCATGTCTCTGCAAGTCTGACAAACTCTGGATAATTGCATTGATATTTATTTGTTTCTCTTCGGTCTTGGCAAGTGTTTCTTGTTATTGAATGATTTTGTCATTACCTACCTTACAACTTCTGACCTCTGCCTTTAGAGTTCTATATATATTTTATTTAATTTTTATTTATTTATTTATTTTTTAATTTTTATTTATTTACTTTTTTATTTTTATGTCTAGAGAGTAATCATCTCTTATTTTCTCATATGATATGTAAGGGGAGTCTCGTGAACTGCAATCCACAATTTTTCTAGTCATATTTTATCGTCTTCTTCTTGTAAGCCTACCATGTTAGATAAACCAAATAAAAACATAATCAATATACCTCAGTGAATTTCAGGGGAGCCTATTGTGTCTACAAACTCAGTCCAAACTAGTAAGATACATGTATATACATAATCATATCAATATATCAACATCATCTCAATCATCATCCTAATTTCCATGCATGATAATACCAGCCACATACCATGACCTCATGCATGACAACCATAACCACGAAAATGAATGCATAACAACCATATAGACAATTGACATGAATACATGACAAACACATTTCTCCTATCCAGTCCAAGCCTTGAACCTGAGAGCTCTGATACCAATCTATAGCCCACACCTCCCACATTTACCCACTTTCCCTGGTCTGTCAAGGTAAAAATGAGACAGAGAGATACTATGATATGACCCAACATCCTAGATCCACTTAAGGAAGTGGGGCTAACTAATGACCACAAACTAACCAATTGACACCTCCTATGGGAGCTATAGGTCACTAAGGGGTTGAACAACCACCCTAGGTGTCAAAACCCTAAGCTAGACCTCTTTTTCACATCCTTGGGCTCTCAATCGCTCCCACAATAAGTCATCCATGTGGTTGGGAGCCTCCAACTGCATGCATAAGCCTACATCACAGTGGTTGCAACCCAAAATTTCCAGTTCAGAGCATGCGGTCTCAGATTTTGAGCCTAAATTCAAGATCAACCTTCATACCACTGCCCAGAAATCAACGACTTTCTAAAATGATAAATGACATCAAGACAAAGTCATTCATAATAAATTTTCTCAAAGATGTGACCTAACCAGGCCTAACCATGACAATCATTTCGTTAAACATGTTGAGAACATGTAATCTACAGGTCATGAATACATATCTAAACATAGGGGTCTGATACTTATCTAAGAATCATCAAGAAGGTATGATGCCCTCTCATAATATCTGTAATAAAATATATTAGGTCATGCATTCAATAACCATTCATCAATAAATCAAACATATCAAGAGCCATAGCTAGAACCTGTTACTAGACCATGTTTATAACCATCATATAACTAGGATAATAAACATGATAAAACAACCATCAAAGCCACATAATAACAAGTAAAATAAATCATGAAATAGAAGAGGAAAATAGCTCTTATTAACATTTTCAAAATCCAACCAAGTCAGGGGCTTCCACGTACCATCTGACCATAGATTCATCTCAACCAAATATTTCTTTTAGTCAATCACCATGTGCCATATTCCAAGCATGAATATGGTGCTCACAACAAAACAACCAAGGCTTCTTGAAGATTAAACCACCTCCATCCTCAGGCTTTGCCACAATCCTACCAAAACCATTGAAGGGATTCCTAGTCCCAATGAGCACATAAAAAACAAGGCTTTACCGCAATGACGACAAAACCGGTTAAGGGATCACTAGGCCCTAAAACAAGACCATACACTACCAGGATTTACCACAATTCTACCAAATCTGGTTAATGGATCACTAGGCCGAAAACAAGCTTTGATGCCTCAAAAAATTCTCACCAATACCTTGAGGAATTCTCCCATCTTCACCCTTAGGATTTACCGCAATCCTTCCAAAACTAGACAAGGGATTCCTAGGCCCTCGGTAATTTTCTTGAGACCACCTCACTTGGTTCCAAAACCATTCGAAAGTCCAAAACTCAACCAAATGAAAGAACCTTATCGCACCATGGTTATTCAGAAATGGAAAGGCAAGGAAAAAACCACTGTCACACCTAGAAAATCCCATCAAGAGAACCAAATACACACATGCATGTACCATGCATTTACAAACCAATCACACATGCAACCTGTTACCTGCAAGTATTCTAGTTGAAGTTGCTTGATCCAACTTTTCTTTGCTTGATCCTTGCTTTCCTTTGCTTTCTTTTCCTTCCTTTTCCTTCCTTTCTCCAATGTTAGAGTACTCCATTAATTCTCTAAGTGTGCAAGAGTATGAGAGAATAGAGAGGGAGCTCCAAAACTAAACTAATAAAAGTTGTGAACTAATCCTCATAAGCCTTTTTATCATTGAGGCCTCTATTTTCTTCATTTTCCTCTATTTTTCCTTGAATTTTCCTCACATGAAATCATGTGACCTTTCACCTCCCTTTTCTCCTAATTTCCATTATTTTCATAAATAAATGCCAATTAATGCCTCTTTTCCTTTCCAGTGCATTTTCCAATTTCCCTTAGCCATAATAAACCAGATTAACACCCACTAGGATGTTTTTCCCAACATTCAACTTGGAATACATGTCCGATGACCTTGGTCTTATGTTGCCTTTATTAATTTTATTACATGAAATTTTAACCCATGTTTGTTAAAGTACCAGTCAAAGACTACAATGCAGAGATAGTTGTGTAGTTCTTGTTTGATAATGCAGTCACCAGATTTGGTGGTCTAGGATTTTGATGAGTGACCAAGGAACTCATTTCTTGAACAAGACCATCGCAATGGTGACAGAGTAGTTATAAATTTGACATCAGAAGAGGACTCCCTACCATCCACAAGCGAATGGTATAGTGGAGACCTTTTGGAGACAACACTTACTAAGGTATGCAATGTAGAGTGTGATGATTGGGATTTGAGGACACCAAAGGTTTTGTGGGCATATAAGACCACATTCAAGAACTTGACAAGACAAAAAAATTTCTAGTTAGTGTATGGGTTGGAGGTGGTAATGCGAATGAAATTTTTGGTATCTAGCTTGTGCATTGTGACAACCACGCTATTCAAAGAACTTGGTGCAATGGAGAAAATATTATAGGAGATGCTAGAGCTGGAGAAAGATCACGTAGTAGCTAGATTTCAACAAGAAGTAAATAAATCTAGAAAGAAGTCGTGGCATGACAAAAGAATTAATAAAAATACTTTTCAACCCGGAGATTCAATGTTGTTGTATGAGAGGAAAGTTTTGCAATACCTAGGAAGATTCCAGATGCATTGGCTAGGGCCATACATCATTCACCATGTGACAAATGTGGGTGTGGTACAACTAAATAATTTGGAAGGTTCCCTAAAAGAATGTTTTATTGATGGGAGTCGATTGAAGCTGTACAGAGATAGTCGAGCTCCTACACACTAGGTGTAAGGAGACAAAAAAATTATACCCTTTGTACATAAATAAAGTGTGTTGTTTGTGAGTTAGAGTTAAATTTGTGCTATTTGTTAGAATATTTAAACAGTGGTTATTCTCTATTTTTGCGAGTAGGAGTTTTTAAATAGTTGTAGAATAAGTTACGCTAGTATGAAAATGTGGAATATTGTGCACCAGAGGGAGTTTCACGTAGCGTTAGCATTAGAGTAGACAATGTGTAATGTTGGGGGAATCCTAGTCAAATAAAAAATCATGCATAGAAATTAGGTGATTATACTACAATATTATACATAGAATGGTATTTTAATATGTAGCACAATATTCAGTAGAAGTAATCTAGTCGTAGATTCAAGAAAGAATCACAACAATGGTAGACAATGTGAAGGAATCGACTAGTGAATATATAGGAGAAATCATCCTTAACTTAGTAATAGTTGTCGAAGTGAAAGAAAGTGGTTGACAATATCATAAATCAGATTTTTTGCAGCAGGAAAGAGCATGCAGACCATCCTTTCAAGTATTTGGTTATCAAGGTTATATGATTGAAAGAGGTTAACATTGATTTCGACTGGATCAAGTGAGAAAGAATTGATGTTATTCCAAGAGGTGGCACGTGTAGGTTATATTGGTGAGCTGAATCGAAGAATATCTCACACAAGTCCACTGCAGAAGTGCAGTGATTTGGATAGTGAACAACAAGCCAAACAGTTAGTCAAATAATTTGTGAAGCACCCGATGTCATATAACCTTAAAATGATTGTTATGTGTTTGTCAGTTAGGTGTCTAGACCTCAACGTGCTATGTTGAAATCTTGGCACCACAGAACCACAACAATTCCATTTGACTCCAGAAACTTGGTTCCAGCAATCCCCCATAGCACCTCGGGTGAGACTTCATCCACTTTGTGGGTGGTGCTGAAAGGGCCAGTGCTGAGTGGGTTTATTGGATGGACTATGCACCAAACCGCAAACCCGGGTCTGCCATAACCCCGCACAAACAATCAATGAGATTCCCTTAACCTCAAAATTTCTTTTACGAATTTCAAACCTCAAAATTCGAAAACTTTGTTACATGGGGAAAAACTTAGATTTATTGAACTACCATCCACAATTGATGACAAATGAGGATGTTGTCCATTACTTCAATATTTTTTTGGTGTTAATGTGTCCATAAAAAACCTAAGCATCAAAATTATTTCTAAATGCACGAATTTTACTCTTGGTTGTCAAACATACATTCTTTAATAAAATTTGATAAGCTAGCCATATATCATATGTTTCTCACAAGGTTGTTTGTGTGTCGAGAGGTGTTAGTTAACCCAATAAAAGGTAGATGTTGTCCAATAATGCTACATATAAAAAATAAAATAATACTTGCATTAACAAACTAAAAAATAGCAATTAAGTTTTTATGTATTTATTAATTATATGTTCTGAATTACTTTTTCAGATGAAAGATGGATATAGTTTTGAAAACCCTCGTAGTGGCTTATCTAAGCTTAGATCGTGTGGGTCTCTTTGCAGATCTTTATTGCAGTTTCAAAAATGGTGAATCTTAGTGATCCGGTGAAGAAGACAATATCTTATGTAGGAATGTTTGTTATTTCAACAAGCTCTTCCTCAATTTCGAATAATACCATGCTAAAATCTAGATTTGTTCTTCCTATAGTTTGGTAAGTTCCTTCCCTCAATGTTCCTTTGGCTGAGGAAGGTTTCAGCTGTGATTTATTTTTCAAAGCAAGGGTTGATTTGTAAGTATACTGGGTTTTGGTAGCAACTGATTAATTTGCATAAATGGATCTCTGAGACATGGAAAACTTTCTTGGCGGGATTTGAATATTTATCCTATGGAATATAGTTTTTGTTGTTGTTGTTTTTTACAATATTAAGGTCTAAAAGGTCATTTGTGAATCTAGGGCATGGTTATAGGGTAGTGCTAGTCTCTTCATGTAGCCCTAGTCTCCCACCTTTGATTCAGTTACGGTATCAATATCCAAGGCTCCTATTTGGGTAAGGATTTTGAATCTTCCTCTACATCTTTGGAATCTCCCATCGTTATCCTCTATTTATGATGTATTAGGAAAGCTTTATTGCCACAACCCAGAAACTAAAAAATTGTACAAGGCTAATTATGCTAGGATATGTATGCGGATGGACTTAAATATGGTTTTCCCGCCGAGATAATCTGATGAATCTAGACTATATCTAGATTCAAAAAATCAATTATGAAAATGTTTCATTCCAATGTAGAGCATGTTATGAAATGAAGCATGTAATAAAAAACTGGCCCAAGCATTTGCAAAACAACAAATAGCGAAAAAAAATTGAAGACCCAATTGGTGGGAAGGAGCTTAGGGTGATCATTACACGATATACAAAGCATAAGAGTGTTAGGATAAGAAAGAATCAAAAGATAAACATGAAGCACCTACTGCCAAATAATTGCTTCAAAGGAAACAAATATTAATACACAATCTAGTGAGAATCCTATGAACTCAGCGAAAGTGGAAAGGAAACAAGCCCTCGCGTAAAACAAATTTCCTACTAATTCTACAAGGAACGATGTTGGAAAGACAACTTCTTGGGAGGATCAGGTGGATGAGGAAGAACTCAAAAAAGCAATCCTCACTTGCCGAAGAATGAACTACCAGAAAAAGCAAAAAATATAGTTTAGATTCAAGTTGGGAAGAAAGAAAAAAGTATTTTGCCAAGGAAAACAAGAAGCTAGACTAAATTTAATCAAAAGTAGTGAAAATGGGATGTAAATGTGTTTTGATATTGGAGGTTTTTTGGAAATTTGTTAGTTGGAAATGGACTGAAATTTTTGTATCATGGGAAACTGGGTTTGGAGAGCCTTTGTGCTCAATTTCAACTTGCAAGGAAGATTGGAATATGTAAATGTTCTAGCCTTATAACTATTATTATTATTATTATTATTAATACAAATCTCTACGGTTTAGTTTAAAAAATAAAAATAAAAATAATAATTAAAAAATCAATGTCCCCCATAAATAAAATACTTCAATTTCCACCTTAATTTTATGTCAACTTTATATAGATAGAGAAAGTAATTGAAATTAAAGAAACTTTAATTTACTTTTTAGTATCATAGAGATATGTAATTCCTTCACTAAATATGGAGTTGATAGCTGTCATGTAAAAATAATATTATGGATAGCACATGATGTGTATATCATTGTATGCTTAATTGACATTTAATATTTGGAACACAATTATATTAGTAACAAAATATATTTTAGTGTCGGTCATAAATAAAAAATTTCATTGTCCATATTATAACATAATTTTATATAGAGATAAATAAAGTAATTTAAAGTAAAAAATTCCTTATATGTATAATTTCCTTATATGGAGTTAATATATAACATTTAAAATATTTAACGTGAATTATAAATCACATATTTTAATATGCATGTTGAGTAAAATATTTTAACATCAACTAGAGAGAGGAAAAGAGCGAAAGAGTTCTTATTCCATTAATAGATTCTTTCAACTTATTATATGAGGAAACTCTGTAATTCCTTCAATGTTTGATATGGAATTGACATATAACATTTAAAAAATATATCAATAACAAATATATGTGTTGATGTGGGGGATACACATGCATGTAGCATTTTAATAAATATTAAAAATAAAAATAATTCAATGTGTCTTTATATAGAGTGTGATTGTCTCCTATAAATATATATTTATGATAAAATATGTATTAACATTTTAATGTGGAGAATGTGAATTATAAATAAAATATTTCAATGTCAATTATTTATAAATTATATAAAACAAGTGAAAAATAAATAATTTCTTATGGTCAAAACATTTAATATGGTGTTGCATAACTTCTTCTTTAACTCTAGATCTACGAAGTGTTGGGAGATTTGAAATATGTATACTTTGTTGCAAAGATTCATCCTTAACTCCAGAATTTAAATTAGTTCAATACATTTTATAAGATTTATTATTATTATTATTATGTTTCTTAGGATGTTTAAGGTTATTTTTTTAATTATCCATTTTTAAAGAATATTTAATGTATATTTTTCATCTCTATCCATTTTTATTTGGTATATTTTATTTTTTCATAAGCCACTTTTATGTTTTAATTATGTTAGAGTTGACTTTTCCAATGCCTCATTTCCCTATGAGCTAAGTATGGTGAGTTGTAAGCTCACATAGGGGCTTGCGTCTACCGTGTTGTCGTAGTTATCCTTATCCGACACTAGACTTCCCCCATTGATATATAATGCAGGTATTATATGTATTGTTACATAAGGTTGTGAGTAATAAAATACTCTTCCATGGTATCAAAGCAGGCGATTCCTACCTTGTTGAATTATGTTTTGAGTTTAATTTTATTTTTTAATGGGGTTTCACAATTTTTTTTTCCAGATTTACAAATTTACAAATCTATTTGAATGTCAGATCTCTTTGGATGGTTTCGATTCAAGTGTTTAGATCTGAATGAAATTTGAAATGGCCACTTTGGCATAACATTTTCAGACAATTTTCTTTTTTAGGCTAAATGAGTTTTTCTAATCTATTTGTTTGTGAATTATGTCCTAAGAAGGTCATCTTTTTGAAGAATCCTCCAATGTTTTTGTTTGGGCAATGTAATTGAGATGTCTATTAATGAGATTTGATTGCTTTTAACTTATAAAAGGATATTTTTATAGTGGCGGAAAGAGTTGCACTTTAGGAGATATCTGCAAGATTTTTTTGCCTTCATATTCATCACATTGTTAATGATCCTGGCCATCTTCTTGGCACTGCGTCTGCACAAGCCAAGGTTTAACATGCACAATGCTACGGTCAGCGAACTGAATGTAATCGACGAATTTCTCATTTCCAACCTGAATTCAACCTGGGTCGGATCTTCTTTGTAAGTGCACTGAAGCTTCTCATATCCTTGCTCAACCCATACTTTTAACAAATTTAGAGCGAAGATATCTAGTCATGTCCATGAAGGATTGTGCTTCGAACATGATATAAGGTTCTCAGTTCTACAATCTTGTTGAATCGTTGTCTAGGTTTTCATTCAGCAGTTGATCAAATCGTAAAAGGGAAGAATCTCATTACTTTCTCACCAAAGGACCAGAGTATCTTATCGATGATGCCAAGGACACAATAGTGTTGTCACCGTTCATAGTTTCTATTAACGATTTTTTTGTTCATTCACTGATGGTCATGTTGGCAAATTGATAGTGGGAGCATTAATAGTGGCCTTGTATATGGTCCTAGGTTCAAATTCTAGCTCTGGCAGATGGTGTATTGATTGGCTAATTTTAGTGGATTTTGGCCTCACAGATTGCTCGAAGGAGGTGAAACGGTAGCTCTTAGAGTCAAGAGTCATCTTTTTTTCTATCTCTCTACGCCTCAAATTGATGAATGCTCTTGCATTCTTTTTCTTCTTATGTAGTTGCTGGAAATAAATTTTCCAACTTGGTATTTTAAAGATGGGCAAAAGATTGCAAAAACTTCATGAGAAGAATGTTGCAGATCAACTTCATAAAGAGGTCATTTAATTGCAGTCAGTTGTAAATCTATTGCAAGCAGAGAATGAAACTCCTAAGAATAGGTTGCAAACTTCAATAGCTGAGAAAATTAAGAAGGTTAACCATCTAGATTCAACCATGGGAAAATATTTCTAGATGACTGCAAATGAATTTCAAGAGAAGATTGACCTCCTTGATGACTTGGAGGAGGCAGTTGAGTCATTTTCTTACCCAAAAATAGAAGATTTGAAGGAGTTGGAAGAACAACATAATCAACATGTTATGGATATTAACTATTTAAAAGAAACAATGTCGGAACAATATCAACTTTTGAAACAAGATTATGATGCATTGTCACAACAATTGATTGAGAAAGATGAGGTTATTAAAAAACTGCAAGAGTCTAACCTGTAACTTGAATTGGAAGTTAGTCGTCTTTAGAAATATGAGATGGAGACAGTTGATATTGAGCTACCAAACTTATCATATTCTACACTTAATGATGTTGAATGTCAGAAACCTGAAGTTGATGATCACGACCCATCACATGCTTTTGTTGCACCCAATTTTCAAAAACATATTACATGTATTGGGTCTCAATTGCTAAGAAAAATGGGATATATTGGAGGAGGACTTGGGAAGAATGGAAAATGAATTGTTTCTCCTATTAACCCTACAGTTCATACATCAAGAGAAGGTCTTAGATATGATCCTACTATTGCCTCATCTCTACATCCAATTTTTTTGAGACTCTCGAGGTGTCATTTGTTGTTGGAGAAATTCATACTGAGATGCTGGAAGAAAATGCTCCTGCTGATTGTGATAAACATATGGATTTGTTAATGCCTCTAAAATCGTAGCACCAACATTGGGAGATAACCACCCGGTCCGGACCTTAGTACATCTCCTTTTCCGTTTGGGATGGTGGCTTCGACTGGGAGTTATGTGACCAGTTTTCCAATAATGTGTGGTTTGATGAATGAATGTTTTAATGTATATCAGAGATGGTAAGTGGTTTAATCTATGACTTTAAAATATACAAATATTCCTACATAACCCGGGTAATCTAATAACAATGCGATTCCTGATAATTCCTAACAGACAGACAATCATATAGATGATTTACTTTTCTATAGAAAGGTGTATTTAAATGATGATTACTTTGATTAAGAAATTAAACAAAGTAATTATGAAAACATATCGCATGACATCGTAATATTTATTGCTGATATATATCTCTAATTGTAACAATTCTAAATTGTTCATAAATGACTCAATACAAAATTATTTGAAGCGTATGAATACATCAACAATAGAAAAATTAAATGAAATGCCAATTAAATCAAGACAAAAAGAACAGTGATAGAAATACCGCATGCATTTGAGTCTTGATCTGTAATTAACATTCTGATTCCACCTCTTTATTCCAGGAACTTCCAGGAGATACAAAAATGCAGGCCTTGAAAAATTTCTTTCACAAAAATCTAAAACCTTGATCCACTGCTTATAAAAAAATGAATTTAGAAGCGCAGAAGTGCAACTTCTCAAGTCTAGTTTTTTTTTACAAATTGAGGACCCCTTCTGCGATACATTGAAAGGGCTTATATAATAGAACTAAAACAAACTATCAACATAAATCGCTTAGAATTGTTGGAACTGTAAATATGCAAATCTGGGATTTGCATTGCAAAAATATTAGTGCGATTGCCTTTCAAAAAGGATTCATTGTATCTATATATGTTCTTGTATCTGCAACTGACAAATTGAGAGCATGTTTTGAATTTTCGGAGGATGGCTCATCCTTGAGTGTAGTTGTCCCGTGTATGTGGCATCTGAAAGTTCGGGCACCATGCGATCAACAACGTCGGTAAGGGATTTGATTGTCATCTGTTGACTATGCAGCTTGACCAAAAGGGACAAAAACACATCCCAAGTAAGGCTTTGTACGCTGCTGAGTTGTTCTTCTTTTGTGGCAAAATATTGCTTCCATTGATTTTCTAACATTTTCCCTTTCGGGAGATTTCTAGAGGAACAGTCAAAAATCAAATTAACTCCATATAAATTATCATTTACCAGCTCTATCACATTGTTCATTAAAGCTTTGGCCTTGGAAGTGGCCCTTTCTACCTTTATTATCTGTGTTTCCCATTCTCAAAACAATACTTCTTTATGTGACTCTTGAATTTTTGGTAGGTTAGCAGCTCTGCCTTTCGCTGTGCTTTGCCATTTGAGGAAATTTGGGACCTTTTCATCTGCGTCCTCAAATTCTAATCTGGTATTAACTGCTTGATCGATCAACATGCAGTGATGATGCATAGTGGGTCGATAAGCGATATTTTATGGCAAAAGAGATTGAGTTGTTGCGATAAGGCCTTATTTACTTCTAGAGCTTCCTTCTTGAATTCCTCGACCTTAGGATAATGTCTGAATTGTTCTGTATATAGTTGAAGCTGTGATATTTCCTCCTCTTTTTCCTTCATTCCTTGTTGATGTGTCAACTAAATTTTTTCGAGCTACTGGGACAACTGTTGTTGCTTCTGGATGGCATGCTGGTCAATCTTTTGTTTCTCCAGGTTTAATTGAACTTTGAGCTGCTCGTTCCCCTGTTTTTCTTCGGCCAACTGTTCCTCAAGCCGATTAATATTCTCTGTTTCTACTGTTGTTTGCTCTTCAAGTTGAGCAATCCTTTGATCTTTTTCTTTGATTAATATATTCACCTCAGTTGCCTTATCAATTGTGGCAGCTGTGTAAGCCCCTGCATATTGGGATAGCTTAGTCAAATCCTTAGAAGGATTGATCTCTAAATCCTTCCATATAGCATTCATAAATTCTGATTGAGGAGCTATGGATGATGTTTGGTCAATTTTCCTATTTTTTCTCTGTTTCTTGACTACAGCCCTGTGCTTAGGACTGTAAAAGACATCCAAAGGTGGTATCTCCTCAATATTTA
The DNA here is from genome assembly GCA_000404065.3 of Pinus taeda. Taxonomy (NCBI): domain Eukaryota; kingdom Viridiplantae; phylum Streptophyta; class Pinopsida; order Pinales; family Pinaceae; genus Pinus; species Pinus taeda. Next base: position 164,914 of record APFE030800602.1, read on the forward strand.
ATGTAATTTCACCTCAAGGATTTTCAGGGATTATTTCAACTTCTTTCTGAGCTATGACTTTACCGGGTGTCTTTTCAATCATGCTCTCGGTAACGATGGGCTGTTGAGTTGCAGGCGATGCTGATGCAATACTGTTTTGGGGGTCGCTCTGGCTTTTTATCTGCTGATCAAATTGTTCCCATTCTCTTATCAAGATGGGTTCAATATGAACATTTGTGCCAAGGGGTTCACTGATATTTTCAATTGTTTCCCCTTTCTCGGAAATCTCTTCAATAGTTTGCTCCCTGTTGTGTTCTTCTTGCTGAATAGTAGGGGTAATATTTAATAAATCTAGAGGTAATGTCTGTAACCTCCTTGTCCTGTATTCCATGAATTCATCCATCTTTGTGGCTCCTAGTTTGAATCCTTTTAGATGAGTTATTTGTGAAAATAACTCTGCAGAAGCGAATAAATCATCAAACTCATCCTCCTCATGTATAATTTAGCAATTTTCACCTGACTGGTGAAATTGTAAGCGAACTTGTTCGGATCATATTGTCTCTTAGGAATTACTGCTAGACTTAGGTCCTTAGTTTTCTCTGTCTCTTTCTCAGCATGCCTAAAGTCATGCAATGTGTAAGTGCCACAACAGAGGGGAAATGGAGGCCACACTTGTTTTTTAGAGTCTCTAAGGTTTCTAGTCATTCCCTTCTCCACCATCTAATATGTTATTTCCCTAGCTAATAGCTCATCTAGGATATAGAGTGGAAGGACATGAGGGTCTGTTATACTCCCAAAGACTCTAATATAGCTGAAATTCTCCTCCTCGAACCAACTGTCAATTGAAGTTAAGTCAATGCTGGCTTCGTCAGAGACCCGAGGAGCGGACTTGTTAAAAATTGCTTGATGAACAGGTAAAACAAAACCATGGAAAATTTTGTATATGTGATTTTTGTAGTCCGACTTCTATAAATACTTGTGATAAATATGGATAGGGGTTGGGTCTTGAACAATCCATTTCCAACCCAAAATAGGAAAGTTAGAATTGAAACAGATAGTGTCCATTATGTAGGCGCTTATATAAAATGGGGGCACGACTCTAGTGGTGACAAATCTCTTTCTTCTATAATCTAATATTTGACTGGCCATTTTATTGGATATAATAGTTTCCCAATCCATAATAAAATAGTTGACCGATGCTTCTATTAATGGGACCATTTCTATAGAAAACCTAACAGAATCTGGGCTTCCAAAGAGCCTACATACCATTGTAGCACCATAACAATACAGAGATGTGAAGGAATCCACAGAGTACATACCAGAGGATTCATGCTTATGCTTGTTTAGAAAATGTCTCCACTGTTTGATATGGTTTGACTCTAGGTCATTCTCCTTAGCGAATGCTTCCAAAAATGCCTTGTTGTAGTGCAACTAGGGATCCAACAAATGGTACATCTTCTTAACATCTTTAGGCTTGAATATCCCAAACATCTTCCTATCAGCTATGAAGAAGGCTCTATCTGTTATATTAATACTTTCAATCACTCATCTCACTAGATCATTATATGGTAAAACTTTGGCTCGGGCTGCTATTTTATGGAGGAAGGAGTTGGCCAAATCATTGAACGTGCTCTCTGTTTTATCGGTTCCATCCACCGCTGCTTCTTCTTCTATCTCCATTGGATCTTCTGCTTTGAGTAAAGTATAGATGCCTTCCCACGAGATTTTACTGAGTCCTAGCCAGGTAGTATCTGCAATTACCACCAATTTCATTGGTGATTCCTCCACTACAACATGGGCCTTTACTTTTTGAGATTTCTTAGACATCTTTCTTGATGTGCGATACTCAGTCAGTTCTGCAAAATGAGAAAGAGGAGCATAACAGTCGAAAAACTTGAACATAGATAATACAAATTACAGACCAAATGTAGTTAAGCGCATTAGATGCATGAGATGTTATGTCATACTTAGCTATCTCGGATGAAATCTTCAAAGGACATGCCCATAATTGCTCCTTAATGTTTTGTCGTAACTTCCAACGTGAAACTTTAATGCTGAAACCATATGTCGCATCGCAAGTCTTGTAATGGTCTTTTGTAGAATAGTTGTCGTGACTCCATGATTTGCGATTAGCGATTGCATTATTTTAATATTTGTATAATAATCATGCATCGCAAATCGGGAGTTACAAGTGCCATACTCAAAAGATTTTTTTGCATAGTTGTGATTATGATGAGTGCTGAGCTAGCATAGGGAAAAAACGGGTTTTAATCTTGGCAAATCATGTTATTTCTTTGTTTATCGATTTATCCCTTTACCGCATGTATTTATAATATTTATCACTTTATTTTTATCTAGAGCGTGCCATACGATAATTAAATTGCATTGCGATTCTTCAATGCAGTATATTGGTTGTTTCTTTATGAATCAGCAATATGTGATCTGCGATAGCCTTATCACATCGCGAGATTTCAATGGAGTTTAATGGACGCTCCACTATGAATCAACGATATGTGATTTGGTGATAGCCTTATAGCATTGCAAAGTTTTAATGCCGCTTTAAGTCATCACGTGGGATTAACGTTGTGCAAGATGCGATAATTTTATTACATCATGCATATAAAAGGCTTACCTTGATAAAACTTTGCAATGACGGTTTTATTATGGAAATGATCGCATCACAAGCTCTTCAAATGGATTTTCATGGGATCTTAAAGAAATGTGGTTTGTGATGAGCGGTTCTAACTCTTCTAAAAGCAATTTTGATATGATTTCTATGGAAAATTTATCTTATTCAAAGTTTTTTTCTTTTATTTATATTCAAAAGGGGACCCATTTCTTGTTTAGTATTTTAAGGCTAAGAGTTTAAAAATTGAAAATTTGGGGGGGGGGTTGTTGTATAGCACAACAGGATCACATGGCTCCAAATTTCATTTCAAATGATAATGTTGTTGCGCTCAACTTTGAGTCTACAAGAACTAATCCATCCCCACATCCTCATCAGAAAAAATTACCCAAACATCAGCATTTTTGGTCACATGGTAGTATTGCATTTAGATCGTTACAGAAGAGACGCGAGAGAATGAATCTTGGACCAGTGTCAACCATCAAGATCATTTGTGGGTGGATCAATGGATGGTCATGGCATTAATTGAACAGATGCTTGCAAAATTCATATTTTCTTGTTGCATCATTTGTTTGTTGTTGATTGCCAATTTTCCCTTAGTTATGTTTCAGGGGGGGAGATTTGGTGACAATGGAGACTATTGATTCTTGGTTCTTTCACAATTGTCTTTACTCAGGGAAATTAGACGGTGACATATATTTTTGTCATTTCCTTGTTGACAGTTTCCGTTTCTTTTGTTTCATCAACATGATGGTGACGATGTTCAAACAACTTCAGGAGTGTTGTTGTACGATGTGCGATCTGAGTTGCCATATTTACCTGCCTCTTTAGTTGTTTGTTGGTTCATGGTGTTGCTTCTATTTGAAGCCCTTAACCTAGTTCTTTACCAGCTCCTATTTTCTCTAAAGCTTTTTGGGAGAAGTTAACAATGTTTGTTGCATTTGTGCCTCTGCAACATTCCTACTTCAAAGATTGACCAACCTCATTGAGGTTTCACAAATCTCATCTTCAAAATATTGTTACTTCAACATTTTGTACTTCTTGATTGGAATGGGCCGATGTTCTTTCCATTCAGCGGATTGTTATGGGATCTACAATTTCAGCTCCATGATAATTTGAGCACTAACATCTTTCTCTCTTCTGGGGGGAGTTTTTTTTTACGGTTTTTTCTCTCTTTCTCTGATTATGAGAATTTGCACATGGGTACCTACTCAAGCCTTGTTTTTGGGACCCATTATTTGTTTTCTTTCTTCTTTAGTTACTCCCTATGTTTTGCTTTGTTGTATATGTTTCTCGAAGGCAGTTCATGGCAGCAAAACTGTGTCAAGAAACCAACTCGACCAAACTTTAGGTTCAAGCTAGCCCTCAAACCAGAACGGGCTCCCTAAAGTGTTACGAGGCATTTTTTAATGTTTTTCATTGTCATTGGACAACAACCTATGAAGCACAATGGTCAGATCTATTATTTTTTGTAGGTGGTTGTTGATGAATATCCAACCTCTGCTCATAATTAAATCCCTCTCTTGTAGAAACTTAATCAAAGTGCCAACATTCAGATTTGGCGTAATAACATAACTTTAGAGAGTTTGGTATGGGAACAGAGGAGAATGTATGATAATATTACATTCATACTTAATACTAAATCAACCAGATATAGTAGATGCATGTAGAAGAATTCTACAACCAAACAAATATACATTCAAGAGATGACAAAAGGCAACAATTAAACGATGAAGAAGAGTTGTTTTAAACACATTGTTCATATAGCTAGTCTCCACAATGATGATAACTTTGTGGTGGGCTATTAGGGAAGTTGATACTCAAACCTAGCCTTGCCCTAGCTCCTATGTTACCTTAAACATATGCATAAATAAATTATAAAATCACTGGAAAAACATACAAAAGAAACAAATTACACCATTAAATGGACCTAGAAACCTTTAATTCAAAATCCCGAAATAAAAGACTTTACAAAAATGGTAGGGTTTTGGCATCAAAATCCAACCCTTTTACATTCAAAATAAAACGATATCTAGATATTACAACTCCCGAAGTCGTTACATTTTTTTCTGGAATAAAATCCTAAATAATGCACCTAAAATGAAAATAATCTCTAAATAATATGCAAGAGACTTAGAACTACTGAAAAATCTTCTGCCGCCAAATCTAGGAATTGGTTCATTGATGTTGATTTAGATGCCCAAATGTTTCCTTTAAATATGAAAATGTTTTATTAATGTTGGTCCTCTTCCTTGCAATCTGGAGTGGTTGAAGTTGTTTTCACAAAATATGATATTTTTCCTTCAAACTTGGTTAACTTTTCCACCTGTATCAACTAGTTGTCCCTTTGACTATTATTTCTAGGTCCAAAATCTGAAAATAATCTCATGTCTGCTTATGTTTTTCATCCTAGTTGATCAAGGAATTCTTTGCATTTTGGAGTTAAACCAAACTATATGTTGAACTTTTTGCCCATAGTATTTCTCTTCATTTCGTTTTAAGTGCTTAACCATTATTGTAAAATATTTTGATTGAATATTTCCCAAATATATATATATTTTTAACATGTAAATTCATATTTCTCTATTTTCATGAATGTAAATTAATTAAAGAAGAACAACAATATATGTGATTCTCATTCTCTGATATTTTCAACCATAAATATTGTTTATTTGCATCTTCTTTAATTAACTGAATGTGATGACCTTCTTTTTCTCTCACTAAAACTAGTATTCCCCCATACCCTTTGCCATTTTATGCTACTTTGTTCCAAACTGCCAACTTCAAATAACCGCCAAACACAAGAGTTTTGCAACGATCATGCTCATGAGTTTCCGTGAGACAAATTATGTCTCTACCTTCTACAATAGGCCCTAACCCAGGCCCCTCCTCCAAGGGTAACCTCTACAATTCCAACAAAATAAACTGAGGTAGACCTGGGTAGGATTTGACTGCTACGCAGTTTGGCACATAAGTCTCAAATTTGAGTATTCACCCCTTTTTGTCCATGCTGCTCTTGTTGTTTTCGTCTCTATTATTGAATTCTCTGTTTTTTCTTTACTGTCCGCTTACTACCTTGATTTCCCTGTAGGCCCAAACACTGCAATAACGACCTTCCCATTGTACAACCATGCCCTTTTCCCTTCATTTCTTACTGTTCTAATTTTCTCCATTTCATCCCTTCTCTCCTCTTGTTGTTTTTTGGTTAAATTTTCATCGAAGAAGAAGTATGAGCCTTTCAAGAGTTTCTTTTTTCCCAAAAGCTGTCGTTTTTCTTGTATGCTTGCCATGGTGGCTTTTATGGGTCAAGACCTCTCTTCAGATATCCTCCTAACCCTTCTTGCTTGACAAATTTGCCCTTTCCAATGTAGTTTCTCTTTCAAAAAGTCTCTAGTCAAATTGAGAGTACTTTCTTTCTTCCCATAATCTCTTATTCCCTTGATAATAAAGTTTGTTTTTATGTCCTGTCTTTTTTTTTGTTCTATTTCCTGTGCTTTGTGATCAATTTCATCTTCTTCTTCTTCCTCTGTCCTTATGTAACCATTAGCGTCTTCAGTGTTAGCTTTGATTTCTTTTGGACTATCTTTCCCATTGTTCATTTTTGCCTTCTCTTTGGAAATGATTATTTGCTGAGATACTTGTGTATCTACTTGAGTTTGTTTAGAAATGATCACATTTATGCTTCTTGTTATTACTTCTTTCATGTTTTGTCATTCTTGTTTCCCTGTTTCTAGAGCCTCTTGTAACATTGTTACATGTCCTTTTAAAATTCTATTACCTTCCATTAGACATTGGTTTGCAACTGTGATCTCTGAAATTTTGCAATCTCTTTCATGTTCTCTGGTTTCTGAAATTTCCAGCCTTGTTCTAACTTTCATTAGTTCTTGGACGTATAGATCTGATGACCAAGTAAGAAGTGTAGATGTGGGACTATAAATGATTGATTCTTCGTTATATTTGTTTCTCTTATTTATTTTCTTTTTCTTTTTCTTGATCGTGATCAATTTTTTTTTTATTTGTTTCCATTTAAGGCAAGCAATCCTATGCCTTAAAATGCCCTGATATTGCTTTGCATTTACCCAAATCCACCTTGTTGTTTTCCCTGTTGAAGCAATTTTGATTTGACCCAAATGAGTTCTGAAATTTCCTTACTCTTTATTCCTTAGCTTTCCTAAGCATTTTTCATGTTCTTAACATTTACTTATTTAAAAATTAACTGCTTCAATACTCTGTGCTCACGAAACCCTGTTCAAGCAGGATGCCTATATACTGTGCTCGCAAAACCCTGTCCTTTACATTCACGCTCCCTGTTACCTGGTACCTGTAAACATAAACAGTAAAATGCCTAACATGTGGAACCAAAATCGTCCAAATCCGAGCCTCCAGATAACCTCTTAAAACCTTTAAATTGCTTTACCCTGTGCTCCCAGTCCCAAATGTCTCCGCGCTGTCCGAATAGAAAAGCTCACGCTTCAAGCAAAATAAAGCATAAGGCAAAAATAGAAAGCCCACGCACTATGAACGCTCTGTAAATTCTCTAGATTTCAAACTGGACGGAATTTATGATCAGTGTGAAAGTGACGCCGTGAAATTTTGCATATGCAAATCTGAATAAAATATGCAAATTTGAATTTTATCAGGGAAAATGTATGGATGACTGGCTCTGTATCCTTATCTCGTGTCACTTTCCTTTGGCATTTGGATGTACCCTGCTCTGATGTTTGGCATTTGGCATGAAGATTCTTAGGCGGACAATGTAGAGATCTTTCAGGTGACAGTTTTAAAAGTCAACTCCAGTCACCATCCTGTCGTCGCCCCCTGCAAATTCTAGTTTATCCATTTATATCATGATTCTTAGCTCTATCGCTATGAATCTTTGATTATGCGCTGCGTTTACTGGGATAGGCAGCTTCAAAGGGGGCGGCATCTGTCTTCGTCGTATTCCGTTTCTATGTGGGTCTGAAATACTTTTCTGTCCAATCTTTTACATCAATTAAAATAATTTAACAGTGGTTAGACCTTACGCCTGATTTAGCCGAATTTAACCCCACAGCGTTATGACTCGCGTGTCGTCCTTGTCGGGAAAGCCTTTTGTGCATTTGATGAGTTGCATCAAGGTAAAGTCGTTCATGCTCCAAGCTCTTTTCGGATCACCCGAATTTTTAACTAGCAATCCTTCAAATTGGCAAAAAAAAAAAAAAAACTATAGACTTGCTTAAATTTGTCAAATTTAATATGTAGGCGTTAGAATGTTGTGACTGAAACGAAGTCTTTTTGTGGGATTTGGTAGCTTTGGAGCGTTACTGGCCTACTCGACAGAAATTTTCCGTGAAGTTTGTGTTTTCCCTTTTCGTTTGATAAATTGATAAAAGGTAGGGTTGAATATCTGCTCTGATGAGGTTTTGTAGGCATGAAATTTTGCTGTTTCCAAATTTGCACTGAAGAAATCCATGCAAAAGAAAAGAATAAAGATGTTTTATGGAATTACGTTTTAGGGCTTTCCATCCTGCCAGATAGATGGCCACTCATAATAATATGAAATGATAACTGTTGAAATTATAATTTCACTGCCCGCGCGGACCAGCAGTCAACGGCATGTCAAAACCACCCCAAAGCAAACCAGGAAACCAACGGTAAGCCATCGCACAACCCTTCAGCGTAAAGTGGTTTCCGGACAAGAGGCTCCGATGCAATTTGGAGCAGCCACGTGGATTGCCGTGACATCATCCCCTGACATTTATCGGACGATAAATGTCGGTCAACTCACCCCATCCGATATGCGTCCGATCAAACAGCATTCTCTCCGCCGTCCGATTCAAGGGAAAGTTCTCCGCCGGTTAAAGTCTCCAAAGTACATACGGGGACCTGTTAAAAAAGTTAATGCACCGTGGACCATACCTTATGGACCATATCTTATGTTAAATGCAATGACATGTTTTTGGTAAAGTTTTTAAAGTTTTCCTTACGGCGCGAAGTATGGGTAAAACACAATGTAAGTTTTTTTTATTATTTTTGGCATATGTTTTAAAAAAAAACGTTGACTCCATTTGAGTCATATTGTATCGCACACGGGGAGAACAAAAATGTGTGGGCTCGCAGCAGCCAATGAAAAACCAGGGGGATTGTAATGTGAAAACAATGGTGTAATCGCACACGGTGAAAATAGAAAACAGAGAGTCTGCAGCACCTGAAAAAGACTAGAGAGAAAATGTTGTATTGCAGGGGAGGAACGCACAGAAGTGCATGAATGTTTTTCTTTGGGATTGAAATGTAAAAAGAGAGTGCAACAGCAGAGTAAAGATTTCTTTTTGGTTTGTAATGTGATGTAAGAAAAAGAATGCACAGCAGTGCAGGAGAAGAAGAAGTGAAAGAAGAAAAACCATGGGCAAGTATGTGAAACCATGAATTGTTTCACACAACAGTGAAAAGGTAAATGTATAAATCCCTATAATTTTTTTTGTTTTCACACAGCAGTGAATGTAAATGAAATATTTACACACAGTGGTGTAAAATTTCAAAGGAGACAGAGTAATTTCTTTTGTAATGTTTTGGTGAATCCCTCTGAGTGAAAGAAGATGAATATGTCTCAGTAAATTCTCAGGTGAAAACAGAGTTTTGGTTGAATGTTATTTTTGGTAAATCCCTCTCAGCAAAGAGGATGAATATGTATTAGTGTTTTTATTTTAATGAATGGAAATCTTTATGGTGGTGAAATACTCTGTTCTGTGTATTTTATTTGAGGCTTCTCTGTGCACAAAAGATCTTGGAGTAGAGGAAAAACAGAGCATTGACTCTGTGTTTAGTTAATGTTTGGTTTTGGTATTTTCCCATTGCAAAAATACCCAACAGTGGTATCAGAGCTAATCCAGGCTCTTTGATGGTGACAGAGCAGGTTCATGCTCTTTGAAGTGTCAAAGAAGCTGAAGGAAAGACCCTTGTTGTAGCAGCAGTAAAGCTTCTCCAGCTGTGTGAAGTTTCAGCCAAAGGGATTCAGGTATTTCTCAAGTTTTTGAGTTGTTGTTGAAGAAACAGTGAGTCATTTTAAAACACAGTCAGAGATTTTAAAAATAGTTAAGAATGGCAAGGTCAAAGAAGAAAGTGTCCAAATCCCCTAAGATTGTGTCTCCCTCTTCTACTAAAATAGAAAACAATCTATTTGAAAGCATTTTATTTGAGGCTCCAAGGTTCAATGGAAACTTTGATATGTGGGAAATAACAATGAGGACTTTCCTACAGTCTGAAGGCATTGAAATATGGGAGTCAGTGATTGATGATAGAAAAATGGATGGAGAATCCAAGGAGTACAATGCAAAAGCAGCAAAGACAATCTTGGATGGGCTGCCTGATTCTGTAAAGAAGAATCTAGGAAAATATTCATCAGCAAAGGATATATGGGACAGACTTCATGACCTTCATGCAAAGGGAGCACTGACCATGACCATCAGTCAAGAAGAAAATTCTGAACCCATCATAGAAGCTGAAAATGAGAAGGTTGATCTCATCAAGCTTCAAGTGCAAGAAAGGGATGAAGAGCTTGCCAAGCTTAAGAAGGAACTTGATGAAAGCAAAAGGAAGCATCATGAAGAAGTCATATCCATGACAAATCAGTTGAATAAAGCAAAGAAGCAGGAAGATGCCTTGTCAAGTCAACTTGAACAAAGGCACAAGAGAGTGAACAAACTTGTAGAAGAGATTGGACAGTACAAGGTAGAGGTATCCTCCCTTAAGTCTAAGCTACAAGAAGCCAAGAATCAGGGACAAGAAGCTGAGAAGAAAATGGAGAGCAGTCAAGCAGAAATCTCCAAAATGAAGACAGATATAATCTCTCTTAAAATAGCAGCAGCTGAAGCTACTCGTAGCAAGGAAGAAACTGAGGAACAGCTTGCAAAGAAGAATGCTGAGTGTGAAAGATTGGAATAAGAGATTGTCCTCCTTAGGAAGAAGGTTGAAGGGATGAACAAGATCATGAAGAGCTCTCAAGCTTTGGATGACATGCTCAGCTATCACAGATCTCCATCTGATAAATCAGGACTTGGGTATGTAGGTGAATCCTCAAACAAGGATGAAAATGCTTTAAGCAAAGGAGATGTGAAGAAGCAAGAAAGAAATGCTGATGCTCCTAGTTCCAGCAAAGGCAAGGAGAAAAATGAAGGCTGCAATAGAAGAAATCCTACTCCAAGTAGAAAACCAGCTCCAAGAAGAAATGTAGCTGATGAAAAAAAGGCAAGAGTTAATGGTGATCAGCAAAGGATCTCAAGGCAGCAAGGCTTCAGAAGTACATCAAGGAAACCTCATCTCCCAGGTACCAAAGTTCATTTTTTGGTTATTGTTATTCTTGCTCAAACTTTGGTCATATGGCAAAAGACTGTAGAGCATTTCATGGAGATAGATGTTGTGGTCCCCGACAATCTCCAAGAAATAACTTCACAAGAAGAAATCATGAATTTTTATTCATGAACAATGTTGAATGTTTCAAGTGTCATGACATTGGGCATATGGCACGAGATTGTAACTGGACATGGGCTCTTACACAAGCTAGACCCATGCAAAAGAAGAAAGTTACACAAGTATGGAGAAGGAAGGAAAGGAAATCTGAAAATTCCTTGAACTCCCCAATGGATCTAAATTTGTTTTGAGAAGAGTTTGCCAAAAGAAGACAAGCACACATTAAAGGGGAGCTTGTAATTTTTGTTGCTGAACTGTCTTAACAGTCACTCTTTGTTGAAGACCTTTTATAAAGGAAAAATATGAAGTTAAATCTACCATAAAAGCAGAGAAGAAAAAGGGGCAGCGCTCAAATGTGAAGTGTAGCAGTGGAATAAGAAAAGTATGCAAAGCATGGAGACCCTCACAGCAGTGGGAAGATAGAACATAAAACAACAGTTTTTGAATTTTTTTGTTATGGATCACATGCATTGAAATGCATAGCAATGGAAGGTAGTTTCCTTCTATGTAATGTGAGAGAACATACTCACAGCAGAGTGAGTACAATACACAGTTAAAAAATGTAATGTTTTTTCTTCATATGCAATGCAGCATGCAAATAAATGCATAAAGAGAAACAGGGACAGCAGATTTTTAATGCACATGGGTGAATGATAATGTGTGGCAGCAGAAAAATGAAAGGAACTGCACAGCAGTGCATTGTATAAAAAAAATGAATGAAGACTAAGATTGTGTGAAGCAAGGTGTAAAAAGAAAAGGCAGCAGCCCGTGTTAATTTTTTTTGTTGTGTGGAGAATGCAGCACAAAACAGCGTGATGATGAATTCTCTCTATGTGCAAGTAATGGAGAGTAAAGAGTTAGTGTATGGGCACACAGCAGTATGATGAAACAAAAGGCAGCCACAATGCAAATTGCAGAGGCAACGCAGCAGCAAATAAAAACCCAGGATGACAGAGTCTATGGTTATGGTAATGGACAGCAGCAGATGTAAAAGAAATGTTTACACACAGTAGTGTAAATTTGTAAGGTGGGACAGAGTAATTGTTCCAGAAAAGACAGAGCATTATGTCTTTGAAGAATGCACAGCAATGCAAATAAGAAAATGCAGCAACATGAAGTTTTTTTGTTGAAGAAATGAAAGGTAATGGACAGCAGTGTTTGGCGTTAATCCCTCCGTGAGAGGAAGTGAAGTTCTTAGTGAATCCCTCTGTTAAAGAGGAAGGTGTTTTTCAAAATAGTGTCATGGTAAATCCCTCTGTCAAGAGGAAGGTGTTCTTCAGCACATTGTTATGGTGAATCCCTCTGTCATGAGGAAGGTGCTCTTAAGCACAGTTTCAGGTTAATCCCTCTATTAAGAGGAAGACTATTTTGTTGCTTGTGGAACTGCATGTGAAGCAGTGTTAGTGAATCCCTCTCTTAAGAGGAAGATTTGTTGTGTTTGGAGAATCCCTCTGTGAAGAGGAAGATGCTTTTTAGCATAGACAGGTGAATCCCTCTAGTTTAGAGGAAGATGCTTTTCAGCATAGACAGTGGTGAATCCCTCTGTTAAGAGGAAGACTCTTTTGCAACAACAGCATGTCAAGGAGTTGAGAAAGTGTTTGGGTATGACAGAATGCCCAGCAGGTGAAATTAAAGGGGAGTGTTAAATTTGTAATTTCCCCTGTGCGCAGGCCAGCAGTTGACGCGCGCGAGAAAGAACCCAGTGGGAAACCACAGCTGCAAACAGAAACTGGCCGCCTGAAACCTATCGGACCAGCTCTCCGGCGATGGAACATTCCGACGAGGGGCTCCGACGCGATATGGTGCAGCCACGTGGATTGCCATGACGTCAGCCTCAAGCACTTTTCGGACGATAAAACTCAGACAAAACAGGCCTTCCGATATTGATTTCCTTCGTCCGATCTGCTCGTTCATCCTCTGCCGTTGATCGCTCCAAGGTGCATACGGTCAACATTAAAACATTGCGTGAGTAAAGTTCGGTCAGATCACCCTATCCGATATCCGTCGGATCAGCTCAAAGACTGTCTGTCGTCTGATCGTGAGGAAGCTATACGGGCCTGTTAATAAATTAATGTAGCATGGTTGTATTACCATAACCCATACCTTATGTTAAATGCAATGACATGTTTGGTAATGTTTTTCAATGTTTTCAATACGGCGCATTAATACGGAGTATGGGCGAAAACATATTGTAAGTTTTTTTATTTTATTATGTGTGCACATATAATGAAAAAAAGCGTTGACTCCATTTGAGTCATATGGTAATGGCATTGCACACGGGGAGGAGATTATTGGGCCCGCAGCAGCCAATGTAAAACGGAGTTGTCTATAATGCGACTTTTTGGAGATTCCGGTGACGGAATCCGACGGAAGAAATGAGGTTAAATCTTGATTTTTAGTAGTTAAAATGGTTTTTTAACTGCATATTTGGATTCAACGCCCTGAAAAACCCCTGGGAGCCATTGATTGTGCAGAAACTAGCTATCAAACATGGGATTCCAATGAATTGCTGCCGGATTTTGACCGGAAAAATCCGCCGCAAAGACTTTCAAAAAGTCACGTTATAGACTACTGCATGTAAAACAATGGATTGTAATCCAATGTGAGAAGTGTGTGGGTTAAAAAAAATGTAATGTGAATATCGCATTGCACACGGGGAGAACAAGAGTGTGTGGGCTCGCAGCAGCCATTGAAAAAAACAGGGGATTGTCATGTGACAGCATACGGTGAAAATAAAAATAGGGTCCGCAGCACTTGTAAAAGACCAGCGAAGGAAAACCAGAGAACACACAGGAGTGTGTGTGAATATTTTTGGGTTGAAATGTTTTGTGAAGAAATGGTAAAAATCCCAGCACATTAAATTTTTAATGTAAGAAATGCAGAGAACGCACAACAGTGCAGGAGAGGAGAAGAAGAAGTGAAAGAAGAAAAACCATGGGCAAGTATGTGAAACCATGAATTGTTTCACACAGGTGAAAAGGTAAATGTGTAAATCTCTGTAATTTTTGTTTTCACACAGCAATGAATGTAAATGAAATATTTACACACAGTGGTGTAAAATTTCAAAGGAGACAGAGTAATTTCTTTTGTAATGTTTTGGTGAATCCCTCTGAGTGAAAGAGGAGAATATGTCTTGAGTAAATTTTCAGGTGAAACAGAGTTATGGTTAATGTTGTTTGGTAAATCCCTCTCAGCAAAGAGGATGAATGTATATCAGTCATTTTATTTTAATGAATAGAGATCTTTTATGGTGGTGAAATACTCTGTTCTCAGCTATTTTTTTTAAAGGGTCCTCTGTGCAAAAAGATCCTGGAGCAAAGGAAACAGAGCATTGACTCTGTGTTCAGTTAATGTTTGGTTTTGGTATTTTCCCATTGCAAAAATACCCAACAGTGCCCAGGGATCACAGTTAAATGGTGTGTCCCAGTCGTTGACAGGTAAATGAGGCATTCCAGTAAATTTATTTTCAAAACTCTTTGTATGGGTCACTCTGATTATGGGTTGTGGGTTGCAAATAAGATTAAGTGAATGAGAGTGTAACATACCCCGGTAACCTCGCATGTAAAAGTAGGGAGTTAGAATCTTTTTATACAAATTACCATAGTAATTATCCAATTCACAACTCCACAACTCATCATTAACCATTAGATATAATGTTCATTAGTACATCAAGTAAATTGCCATCAAAGACAGTAAGTTACATAACCATTGCATAACCTTTAACCACCACTGTGGTAGTGTAATAACATAAACTGTCTCATGAATCCTTGCATCCATTTCATAATTTCCATAAACATATTAATTAATCTCATGCTTGACAATATGATCATGCCATCAAATAAAGAACCATCAAAAAAGGATTCCATCACAAACTGACCAACAAAGGAATCAACCATTGACACCATATACCTCTATAACCCCGTAGGGTGAAAACCGCAAACGTTTAATCTTATTATTAACGCTCGTGGGGTTTCACCCCTCACTCAATGGCTCATAAGGGATTCCATCCCTAACGTTGTTATGAAATTACAATGAATTTCATTAGTTATTAAATAACTACTAAAAGCTATACATTTCCATGAACCATTCCTTAATACCGCCGTATGCAACATTCTTGTGGCAGATTGTTCTAGCAATGGACGATCCACAACTCTACCTCATCTGCCTGGCTTGTTAATCCTTTTCTTGCCACAATGTTAAACATCACTTTTCTTTGGCACCAACCGCCATCATTTCCTGTCAATGCTGTCGTCAACAAGCTTTGACAACAAGATTAGATACCATATTAATGAATCAATAATCAACCTCTAAAAGAGATCTTTTAACATCTACTCATCTGCATGAGTAAGCATAATATACTAATTAACTAGTGCATATCTTCAAGTAAATTCTTATTCTACTTTTCACAATGCTTATTCACACTAATGCATATCTTCAAGTAAATTCTTATTCTACTTTTCACAATGCTTATTCACACTAATGCATATTTCTTTTTAAGAGAACTAATCATTAGTTTTACAAGTCCATGTTTCCTTTAAAACATATAACACGTTAGTTTAGAAGTCCATGTTCTCATTATCAACATTGACATCATGATTACATTTATAAATAATCATATTAACTAGCACTGCACATATTCTTAAAGGGCACAAGCACTAAGGCTTTCCTTTGAAGGGACTAACTAAAATATCAGTTATAATCTTCTTGCATGAAAATTTACATAAACGTTGTCAAAAGAACTAGTCCCTTAGCTATCACTTTTGATGCATGCGAATAAATAAAGCATTCTCACACAACCTGTAGTCTTTTCCTGCATGCGAATGTATATCCTTTCTAAAGAAAGCTAACACAAATCTCGTGTGCATACACATCCCATTCAACAAGAAGCTAAGATAATAGTTATGTGAGCATAATAGTAATCACCTATCATTTTCCTAAAGAAATATGGCCCAATAGTTCTTCTAGCCATACAAAGAATATATCTTTAGAACACATTGACTATTCTTTACGCATACAGTAGCTTATCATAAGAGCCATCATAAGAGCCCTCCTTCAAAGTATGCAACACATAATCCCTTTTTCTAGAATTCTATCAACATTTCATGTAAACAATTACATAATTCTTTCTTAATGGAAGTCATTATAACCTCATTTCTCTATCTTCCTATATGAAGGAGTCTCAAGCTTCCCTTTCGAGAAATTATTAAAGATATCCATCTTTATGTATAACAATCAAAATACAAAAACAAGGTTAACTTACCCTTCATGCAACAAAATCAAGAAGTCAGCACAACTCATCTAGCAAGACAATCTTTCAAGAGATTATATTGTGCAAGAAGGTTAGCATGACCACTTTCTCTATGTACACACAAAATCATATTTCCAAAATCACAATAGCTACCCTTATGAGCATGCAACATGTGTTCTTCCTAACACAATTATTTTTACCTCAATACACATAGTCTTTTCATGAAGCAAGTATGGATTCTTGCTCTTACATGAACACTATTTAAGTATGTCTTTTAAGGAAAGAATCTCTATCTTTGTTTTACAAAAAGTCTCTTATAAAGTTATTATTTTCGTGTATGAAGAATGCTCTCTTTTTCTAAAAAGACACTATATTTGTGTATATGAAACATATGTTTTTCTTCAAGAAGGTTAGAATGATTATGGATGTGCCAAGAAGCACATCATATCGCAATTTCTATCATGCATGCAATGCATAAATTTTCCACAAGAAACTTCTAAATTAACTAGTATCCCAATGCAATAAAGCATATATCCATTTCCAATAAAATCCAACTTAACTTCTATTTCTTTTATATGCATTCTTTCTTTCCATAAATTCAATATTAACTTCTGTTTCTTTAATATGCATTTTCTTTTCCAAATATGCAATATTAACTTCTATTTCTTAATATGAATTCTCTTTTCCAAGAATGCAATATTTACTTCTATTTCTTTAATATGGAATTTTCTTTCTCAAAAATGCAATATTTATTGCTATTCTTTAATATACATTATCTTTCCCAGAAATGCAATATTTACTTTTATTTCTTTAATATGCATTCTCTTTTCCAAATGCAATATTTACTATTTATATGTGCAAAATAACATTTACTTATCTCTTTAGTTGACCAGCCAGAAATCCAAGTCATGCCTTCCAAAAAGTGCAGGCGGAAATTGAGCGTGAAGCATCAAAAGATGATCTACGTGAGAGGGAATTTTATAGAATATGTCTTGGCAGAAGTCATAGTGAATATGGAGCGCACCAGAGCTGCGGCGATGGCAGCCTTAACTTGACCTCTTCGCAGAAAGTCCGGCTATGAGAAAACTAAATGCCAATGATATAACTTCAGGTTTTGCGGCATAAAACTAAATGCCGACCACTGTAGTAGCTTGCTTGCCAATGGATGGGCGAATTCATGGTAACTCCATCAGGTAAACCAGGAATTAAATAGAAGTGAAGAGCTGTGACTGAGACAAGAATAACCCCCAACTATTGCATGAATTCACTCCAGAAAAAAAGACATGCATAAAATGATGAACCTAAAACCCCTCCAACTGCTGCATGCACCGCTTTCCTTTCAAAGGATTGGTTTTCCCCCTCATGACCATTGCTGCTACAGTTGAAAACGTGGCAGATTTAGTTGGGTACCAGTTCAAGCCTTCCCTTCTCTATTCGACAACTCGCTGTTAGTTCCTCATTCAGCTTTATGAATAACCATAATTATTTTTTGAAACTAATTCGTAACATTTTTAACAAAATTACTATTTACTCATTTGTATAATTTTCCACCCAGTTATTTAGGGATGTTACATACTCCCCCCCTTAACAAGAACACCATCCTCGGTGTTCATCTCTCGATGGAACCTTAGATCTTACTCATGATATGAACATCTAAACCACACAAAAAGTGATCCTTGCTCTTTAAAAATCAGATATTTCATTCCAAGAAATGACAATAAACAAAATAGTAATTTTATAACATAGAAAAAGATCAATAGTTATAAGCATTAATAACTGCAAAAATATGCAAGTTCTAATTTCCATTACTTGACCCGTATTCAAATTCATAATAAACAATTCTCTATGTCAACTTACCATTACTTACCATCTACTCTTGAAAACCATGAGTACTTTGACGTAAGCATTTTAAGGGTGGTGGACAACCCATCAACCCTCCATTGTAAGTAATTCCTATTATGTATGACTAACAAATTCAATCTCATTAGTCACAATATTTCGAGTCAAATGAAACACTTTTAACTATCAATCAATTATGCAATGTTAGATGACTTTTAAATCACAGTAATTTTACAAGTACCTTAAAGAGCTCATCACTGCTCGACAAGAACACTAAATTAATTCTCACTAAAGACATCCACAAAGTACTTTTAAAAGTACCAAAAGAGCACCTAGCTCTCTAACAATCATTCACTGCATGAAGTGAAAATTGTCTTATCCCCTACTAAGATGTTTACAAGATTAATAATATAATAAAGGAATTAAAATTTCCAATAACTCCTTATTGAACACCAAGCTCATTTCCTATTAGATGTGCATAACATATTTCACACAGCTATATGTAAAATTCATTTTTAACACATCATATAGCCGATTAGTTAATTTCTTTAGCTATGAGAATCATAATAGGCTAAAGAATTCCCAACCCATGGGAACTGGTTTCCACAACCAAGTCGAGTCATTTTCACATCCAGACAGTTTCTTGGATAGAGACCTTACCAGGCCTAACATGGAATTCCACTGGCCGACCAGCTCAAGAATTCTATGGAGAGGAGATCCGAGCAGACAAGTACCATCAACCCCTCTGGGCAGGTAACTGCCATCAACCCAAACTCGGGCAGACAAGTACCATCAACCCCTTCGGGTAGGTAATTGTCATCAACCCAAGGCATTCTAGCCTTTCACAATCCGGGAAGACAAGTACCATCAACCCCTCCGAGCAGGTAACTGTCATCAACCCAAGGCATTCTAGCCTTTCACAACTATCTCCCACTGTCTGGCATGTTAAATTTCTCTTTTATCATTTTTTTCCCAAAGTAATTTACGTAATGAACCATATGTACATTATCATAAACAAAATATACATGCATGCACACCATGCATTTACACTTAACCCTTGTCATGGGTCCACAACATCTAGATTGATGTGAAACATATTTCTCAGACATGTTGTATGCATTCAGATTCTAAATAAAACAATTCATGCATATCATATAACTTTATTCTTTCTCATTTATGATTGCAATTCACATTGCAACGATTTATGTGATGAGTTTTCTTGTTGCCATTAAGCTACCTCTACTCAATCCCATCAGCAACATTAGTTATAAATATGCATCAGTTAACAAGTATTCAATTTCCAAAAAAAAATTTCATGCATACAATATCATCATGTATAAAAGCATATGCAAGTATAATTGTCAACAATAGTTGAGTTAATGATCTAAACATTTCCAATTTCCCATAGTCTGTTGTCTTAATCCATACCGTCATTAATGGAGTATTATCTTATGTTTACTATGGCCAGCATTGGCCATGCATCATTAATATAATTAAGGATAATCAAGGTGTTCTTACCAACCATTGGTTCAGCATGCATAGCTAACTAATTAAACTACCCTTATCGGAAGCAATTCCTCTACTTATGAAATTAGAAGCATGATCCCCTAAGTGTCACACATGCACTAGAGTTACCACTTGATGTTAGATGCAACAACTATCTTATCACTACTATGTGACCATTTCAGAATAATGACTTCAAGGAGACATTACGAACATCACTAACATCAACAAACTATAGTTATCATTTTCCAACTCCTTAAGAATGGTCAAAGGAATACTCACCTGCACATCAAGCGTTATCTGGTCATCACCAGACTTATTGATTCTTTTCCCTTCTCCGTCTATCCCTACAGCATGGTCTTCTCCCTTCTCCTTGCTTCCTTTTTCCTTTGAAAGCATCTACAGTTGGGGAAGGTAGTTAGAGTTTACTAATAACTTCATTAACACATGTAGTCTATTTATGAAATAATTGTCATATGTAATTCTACCATGAATGAGTCCTAGAAATGTTACCCACTGAACATGCTTCTACAATTAACTTCACACTAGAATGCAACATGCATAAGAATCCGTCATTCCCATAGTAGAGATAAATTCAACCATCATTAAATCGAGGCTCAAAGGATTTTTATCTCACAACTAGTAATGATTAACATAAACACATACCATGCTAGTGAGTCTCAAATAATTAAGACATAAGCATACACTATTCATCAAGCATTCTCATGGTGAGTAAAATTAAGAACTCTTCTCATAAAATCGTCATACTCATTCCACGCATGTGACATCAATCAACCATCACTTGTTTATGAATTGTAATAATCTTAAATCCAATGCAATTAATGCATATAAGTTCTATTGGTTAGTCATGCAATACTAACCAATCTCAACTACCAATCATCTTCAAGCATCTATGACAAGACTGAATCAAAAATTAGTTATTACAATCAAGTCAATTCAAGCAGATAAAGTTTTGTACTGCGTGCCAAAATATCCATATCAAATAGCACAGAAATAGACAGTTAAAAATCTGGAAAACCAGGAACAAAACTTACGAGAACTATCTTTCAGAATGCAATATTGTAAATATAATAACATGCACATATTTTAATTCAAGGGAATCGAGCAAGATACTTATCTTTTTCCTGGCAGCCTCCACACCGCATGATCCCAATGTCAAAATCGCTCTTCAATATTTCTCTTCATTATGCTACACCACCACGGAGCTCGACAAGGGCCTCACAGATGAGAAATCATGTATAGAGGATCCAAAACAATGGTTGAAGTGCAAAGCATTGCCATAAGTACCAATTATTTCCTCGTCCAGATCCGTCTTGATATTTCCCTTTGAAGATTTATTCCATGCACCACAACTAGCAAATATTTATGACTGTCTTCAGGTGGACGTTGCGCATGCACTGGCTCTTGCCCCTTCTCGTCTTGCAGAGTCGTTTTTTTTTTTTTTTTTAAACACTATATCATCAAATCCAAGGACATCCCCGTATTTTACATTCATGCATTGACTCATTAAAATTAGTTCATTGCAACATCAATCCTGTTTAATAAATACATCATTGTTATCACCATATTTACAAATCAAAAGTGGGTTGTTGATTGTCACTTGAGTGTTCAAGATTTTTCATAAGTGTGACAAAAGTTTCATTGTCTTTTATCATCATCAGGAATCCAATGTCATGAACATAGTTACACAACAACTTTATTACTTACTACTCAAAGCAGTTATAAACATGATTCACACATATCATGTCGAAGGTAGTGTACTACACAGATCAATATGCGAATGGCTAAACACATACCTTAGTTAATGCCACTGGTGGCATACCTCAATTTCTTCTCCGCTCACCATTTCCCAAAGGCGCCAGTATTGCAACCTTTAGCTCTGATACCACTTGTAACATACCCCGGTAACCTCGCATGTAAAAGTAGGGAGTTAGAATCTTTTTATATAAATTACCACAGTAATTATTCAATTCACAACTCCACAACTCATCATTAACCATTAGATATAATGTTCATTAGTACATCAAGTAAATTGCCATCAAAGACAGTAAGTTACATAACCATTGCATAACCTTTAACCACCACTGTGGTAGTGTAATAACATAAACTGTCTCATGAATCCTTGCATCCATTTCATAATTTCCATAAACATATTAATTAATCTCATACTTGGACAATATGATCATGCCATCAAATAAAGAACCATCAACATCAAGGATTCATCATCATCAAACTGACACAAAAGGCAATCACACCATTGAACACCAATATACCCTAGAAACCCCGTAGGGTGAAAACTAGCAAACGTTTAATCTTATTATTAAACGCTCGTGAGGGTTTTCACCCCTCACTCAATGGCTCATAAGGGATTCCATCCCTTAACCATTGTTATGAAATCATTACAATGAATTATCATTAAGTTATTAAATAACTAGCTAAAAGCTAATACATTTTCCATGAAACCATTTCCTTACATACCGCCGTATGCAACATTCCTTGTGGCATGATTGTTCTAGCAATGGACGATCCTACAACTCTACCTCATCTGCATGGCTTGTTAATCCTTTTTCTGCCACATGTTATACATCACTTTTCTTTGGCACCAACCGCCATCATTTCCTGTCAATGCTGTCGTCAACAAGCTTTGACAACAAGATTAGATACCATATTAATGAATCAATAATCAACCTCTAAAAGAGATCTTTTAACATCTACTCATCTGCATGAGCAAGCATAATATACTAATTAACTAGTGCATATCTTCAAGTAAATTCTTATTCTACTTTTCGCAATGCTTATTCACACTAATGCATATCTTCAAGTAAATTCTTATTCTACTTTTCACAATGCTTATTCACACTAATGCATATTTCTTTTTAAGAGAACTAATCATTAGTTTTACAATTCCATGTTTCCTTTAAAACATATAACACGTTAGTTTAGAATTCCATGTTCTCATTATCAACATTGACATCATGATTACATTTATAAATAATCATATTAACTAGCACTGCACATATTCTTAAAGGGCACAAGCACTAAGGCTTTCCTTTGAAGGGACTAACTAAAATATCAGTTATAATCTTCTTGCATGAAAATTTACATAGACGTTGTCAAAAGAACTAGTCCCTTAGCTATCACTTTTGATGCATGCGAATAAATAAAGCATTCTCACACAACCTGTAGTCTTTTCCTGCATGCGAATATATATCCTTTCTAAAGAAAGCTAACACAAATCTCGTGTGCATACACATCCCATTCAACAAGAAGCTAAGATAATAGTTATGTGAGCATAATAGTAATCACCTATCATTTTCCTAAAGAAATATGGCCCAATAGTTCTTCTAGCCATACAAAGAATATATCTTTAGAACACATTGACTATTCTTTACGCATACAGTAGCTTATCATAAGAGCCATCATAAGAGCCCTCCTTCAATGTATGCAACACATAATCCCTTTTTCTAGAATTCTATCAACATTTCATGTAAACAATTACATAATTCTTTCTTAATGGAAGTCATTATAACCTCATTTCTCTATCTTCCTATATGAAGGAGTCTCAAGCTTCCCTTTCGAGAAATTATTAAAGATATCCATCTTTATGTATAACAATCAAAATACAAAAACAAGGTTAACTTACCCTTCATGCAACAAAATCAAGAAGTCAACACAACTCATCTAGCAAGACAATCTTTCAAGAGATTATATTGTGCAAGAAAGTTAACATGACCACTTTCTCTATGTACACACAAAATCATATTTCCAAAATCAAAATAGCTACCCTTATGAGCATGCAACATGTGTTCTTCCTAACACAATTATTTTTACCTCAATACACAGTCTTTTCATGAAACAAGTATGGATTCTTGCTCTTACATGAACACTATTTAGGTATGTCTTTTAAGGAAAGAATCTATATCTTTGTTTTACAAAAAGTCTCTTATAAAGTTATTATTTTGGTATATGAAGAATGCTCTCTTTTTCTAAAAAGACACTATATTTGTGTATATAAAACATATGTTTTTCTTCAAGAAGGTTAGAATGATTATGGATGTGCCAAGAAGCACATCATATCGCAATTTCTATCATGCATGCAATGCATAAACTTTCCACAAGAAACTTCTAAATTAACTAGTATCCCAATGCAATAAAGCATATATCCATTTCCAATAAAAGCCAACTTAACTTCTATTTCTTTTATATGCATTCTTTCTTTCCATAAATGCAATATTAACTTCTGTTTCTTTAATATGCATTTTCTTTTCCAATATGCAATATTAACTTCTATTTCTTAATATGAATTCTCTTTTCCAAGAATGCAATATTTACTTCTATTTCTTTAATATGGAATTTTCTTTCTTAAAAATGCAATATTTTATTGCTATTCTTTAATATACATTATCTTTCCCAGAAATGCAATATTTACTTTTATTTCTTTAATATGCATTCTCTTTTCCAAAATGCAATATTTACTATTTATATGTGCAAAATAACATTTACTTATCTCTTTAGTTGACGAAATCCAAGTCATGCCTTCCAAACATTGCAGGCGGAAATTGAGCGTGAAGCATCAAAAGATGATCTACGTGAGAGGGAATTTTATAGAATATGTCTTGGCAGAAGTCACAGTGAATATGGAGCACACCAGAGCTGCGGCGATGGCAGCCTTAACTTGACCTCTTCGCGGAAAGGCCGGCTATGAGAAAACTAAATGCCAATGATATAACTTCAGGTTTTGCGGCATAAAACTAAATGCCGACCACTGTAGTAGCTTGCTTGCCAATGGATGGGCGAATTCATGGTAACTCCATCAGGTAAACTAGGAATTAAATAGAAGTGAAGAGCTGTGACTGAGACAAGAATAACCCCCAACTATTGCATGAATTCACTCCAGAAAAAAAGACATGCATAAAATGATGAACCTAAAACCCCTCCAACTGCTGCATGCACCGCTTTCCTTTCAAAGGATTGGTTTTCCCCCTCATGACCACTGCTGCTACGGTTGAAAACGTGGCAGATTTAGTTGGGTACCGGTTCAAGCCTTCCCTTCTCTATTCGACAACTCGCTGTTAGTTCCTCATTCAGCTTTATGAATAACCATAATTAGTTTTTAAACTAATTCGTAACATTTTTAACAAAATTACTATTTACTCATCTGTATAATTTTCCACCCAGTTATTTAGGGATGTTACAGAAATGGATCAGATGCTAAATTGAAAATGAACCAGAGGTAATTATAAGTTATCATTATAAATTGTCCTCATCCTCTGAATGCGAAAGTGCAATAAAATCGCTTAAAATTTATATAATTGATTGAGTTCCCTGGTAAACAAATAAACCAATCCCTTCCCTTTCCATAAGGAAGTTTTGAAATATCGGCAAAAATGAGTACACTATAAGTTGGAAGATTAAATGAAACGAAGCTGATAAATTTAATTACTTTTATATTGTTTCATAGATCGTACCAGGTTCCAATTTTAGTTGCTTTTTATATAATTATAGATTTTTTTTAAATTAATGAAAAAAATATTTTAGAAATGTAGTTATATAAATTATATTGAAATATCTATAACAAAATAAAAAAATTATTTTTATAATAGGTTTTATATTTAAAAATTTAAAAAATAAATAAAAAATAGATGTATTTTTAAATTATTATTATAATTATAAAAAAACATATATAAATATTTTAAAAAATATATAACAATATCTTAATGATGTAGATTTTTTATTTTATTATTCAGTTTTTAATATATAAATAGGGTTTTGGTTAAAATACATAAATTTATTAATACCAATGTTTAAAAAAATCATAAAACTATCTTATAACATATATTTATACCATATTTTTTAATTAATTAATTTAATAAAAAGACATCACTTTTTCCAATTCTTGATTAGTAATTATTATTAAGAATATTTTAATATATTATAGAATTTAAATCATTACTATCTATCTAATAATTATTAATAACTAAATTAAAAGTATAAAAAGTTTATCAAATAAATATGCTTATCAATATAATGTTAAAAGTATTTGGTTTTTTTAACAAAAATTTAGTAATGGTATGTTTTTTTGTTTTTTAACAAATAGTGTGATTTTGTTGTTTAAAATATATTTTTGAATGCATAAATAGATTCAACTTCTCAAAAAAATTCATGGGTTTATGACCCATTTAATCATCTAATGATTATTGAACCGTGGGTTATTCTACAATCTCATGTCTTCACAAAATAATAAATAATAAAAATAATTTTCACTAATATGAACCAAAACAAAAAACAAAAAACAAAAATTAAATAACCATATAAATAAATAATTAACCAATATAGATTCATTTTAACCATAGATCTATCAAGAACCAAAAGATGAAATTTCAATCTTAAAAAATATTTACAAGCTTTTTAATATTAAGATTTCGAAGTATATTAACTCATTCAATTTTTATATAAAATATTAATAAATAGAAAACTTTAATTACATATAATCATATCTTTCACGTTCCAAATAAAATAAATAAAAATATATCAAAATAATTTACATTTAAAAGTAAATTAATAGAATACATAAGTTATAAATAACCATAAATATGTTCTCAAAGTTATAAAAGAAGAGTGCAAAGATAATGCAAAGCCTACTCTAATTAGATTACTAATAAGAGTGGTATATGTTCAGAAAATTATAAAGAAAGAGTGCAAAGACAATGCAAAGCCTAATCCAATTATGAGTGCAAAGATAATCCAAAGGCTAATCCAATTATAATCCAATATGAGTGAAGAGACTATGGATATTAGGTGAATTTTGAGGTAAAATGCAGGCCTAAAATATAGTTCGAAATAAGTTTGTCCTGGTTTTATTTTATTTTAAGGAAGACGTATAATAAGTGAATTTTGAGGTAAAATGCAGGGGTGAAATATACAATAAGTGAATTTTGAGGTAAAATGCAGGTGATGCGGGAGCATCCAGCTCTCAGGAGACTTAAAAGGCTGACAGTCTCACGAAGAACTCAGAACAAATTGTCGTTTATTTTAACTGGACAAGTGTTGGGCTTGTCTGTAAATGTGACTTTACTTTTACTTAGTTTATTTTATTTATCTGTCTGTAGGTTGAGAGAACTTAGGAGTTGTGGAGAAACACTGTTGCAGTTATTTAGCAAACTGATAACAGGACAAAATAATTAATTAGTTCTTTACAAGTTACAGTAGTTAGAATTAGTTTCAGAACTGACAAAAAGCAGTTGTTTTCTGTTAAGCCAGTTTTTCTTTCAAGAACAGTTTAGGACATTGTATTAAAGGGGAAAAAAGACATCATTGGGAGGTTCTCTCCCCCGGAAAAGAAATAGAGAAAAATAGTCATCTTTTGTTTATCAGAAATCAATGTTCATTTTATTTCTTCATTACTGTAAAGTCGAATAACAAGATTATTCTCTGTCACTGTAATTACAAATATCGAGTATTCTTTTATTACTATAGAGCTTGTCATTGTATATGAAATGTGTTAACAGCAACGAAACAGCAAAGGAGTAAACGGACAAAAGCAAACCAAGTACAGGCGAATGACATCAGTGTCGATTCGAGTTACAAACAAGAACGAGGAAACAGCAAAGGGTTCCAGGAGTAACCCACAGACAAGAGCCTACATCCGGCATCGAAATATCTACAGGTAATTCAAGATTCAACCAAACCTTTATAATCAAATGCATGGGTAGACAAATACAGAACTAAAACGAATACGCATTGTAGACTTTTTCATACATACAATGTTATCAAATACATGAGAGTAGAGATATGTATTTCCACGCATTATTGCCATTCAAATATATAAGAGCCGAGAGTTCATATTCGCTGTAAAGAAGAATTCATTATATCCATTAAGCAGAGCATAGATAGTACAGACAGAGGTTCACTGTCGAACCGACAGCACACAGTAACATATACAACCGAGCCACTCAAATAATAACAGTCAATACAGGAAGCCGAGGGCTCGTGGCGCCGAGCGCGAAGTGACAGAAGGAGGGCTCGAATTTGTTGAGAAACCCTCTCACAGACACAAATAGAATACTCAGACCCATGTTAACTATCTTCCTAGACTGAAGAACGAATAACAGAGTTATCAGAGAAGACGATAACGAAATAATTAACACCCGAAGAGGGTTTCTAAACAACAGACCGTGGAAAGCAAGAATTAATAACCGAGAGGGACATCACCTCCACAGGACCGGAACTAACCAACTCCAGAACCTACAGAGTTTATAGCACAAACAGTTAATACATAGCCTAAGAAAACAGAACAGAGCTACCCGTGACCGAAGCATTGAAGCCATCAACAGAACCGTGGAGCGACGCTGACCACAGAGTCGATACAGGTGGATACCTGTCACCAAAAATCAACCAGACAGTGTTAAGGCCGAAGCACATTCATGAGCCAGGAATGAAGTAAATAACAAAGTGAGGGTTTGATAAAGGGTTACCTGTGAATGAGAGAGGAGCTCGAGACAACCAAAAAACAATCATAACCTGCTGACAGTGGCGGCAAGGCGTTAGAGACGAAACCAACAAAACCCAGGTCGTCTATCATGGAAAAGAGACTTACCGTGTAACCAGGAGGAGCGTGGGAGTATGTAGCGAGCCTGCCATTAGAAACAAACCAGTCAATTAACTTAAAAGCACAGACAGTGAGAGCACGAAATCAAAAACACCACGATATATGCCAACAAATCCATATTAATACCATTAAAAAGGAAGAGAAACGTTACAGGTCTCAAAGGCGTTTACCCACAGTCACGAAGAACCAATAAACCACAGTAGAATCGCCACTGAACATCAGGAGCAGAAACCCGAGGGTTTCCACAGGCGCAGATAGAGTCTTCCCAGGCAGAAGGCAGTGAAAGAATGGCGAAGTAAAGCGCGGGCAACGGGAACAAAAGGCGGAGTAACCGGCAGGTGTGGGCCTGCAACCGGAGGAACCGGGATAAACCCTAAACCCAGACCACGAGGCATCGTACCAAGGAAATAAAGTCAACATTAAAGTCATTCCAGACGCGGCTTAAAACAAGACAGGTGTAAGCAAACGGCGGGAGCCACCAGCAGGGGCGAAATATACTTCAAGAATGGCTTTTTCCATGTTTCTATTTCGTTTTGTCTTTTAAGTGATCGTGATGGGATTGAAGGTTATATTAATTTCAACAAATTATGAAATAAAATAGGAAATAAGTTTAGTTGTTATATTAATTAGTAAAAATAAAATGGAATTTGTATTCACGTATTAGAATAAGTATGGAAGCGGATTCCGAAAAGTGTTTTATAAAAATAATATAAATTAATATGGTTAGGTGTAGTAATTTACAAGTTCACCTATAATCAAATTTATCAAATCAGTTTCAAACAAGATACCAAGAAACAATTCAAAGTGATGTGACATTCACATGTAAGTTAAGAGAATTTATCCATTATAAACAAGTTTTCAATGTTATAGACCAAAACATATAAAGGTAATGTGAAGTCTAATATAATCTAATAAGAGTGAATAAGAGTGAAGAGACAGATATTAAGTGAATTTTCAAGTAAAATATATGTTTTATATTAGGAATATAATATATACTGTTTATTTTTAAACGGTAAATATTTCGAATAAAAAAAAGAGATTATATTTTTTAATTATAGTTTTAATTTAATTTTTTTGTATAGGTTTTATTAAATTTAGTTGATATGAAATTTAATATTCCATATAAAGAGTATTCACTCTAAATATGCTTTGGAGTAGATATACACAAAAAAAAAGAAAATACAAGAAAGAAACAGTTTTTCCATGTATTTTCAATTTAAAATAAATTTTCCATGTACTGTTATAATTATATTCCACATATAATGAGTGTCTAGTTTAAAACTTGAGTAAAGTTATAAAGATGATAATATGACAATAAAAATTTTAAAATTTAATTTTTATTTTCTCTTTTAAAAGAAATCATAATTTTTTTTGTAAATATTTCGTAGTTATAATTATATCCACATTGTAATATAAGAAATAAAATTTAAAAAATAGTTTTTACTTTTTCTTTCAAAAAATCATATTTTTTTTAGTTATTTCTATTATAATTATATTCCACATCTAATAAGTGTTTATGTTAAAACTTGAGTAAACTTATAAAGATATAATATGAGAATAGAATTTAAAAGATAGTTTTTACTTCTTCTTTCTAAAAGCATATTTTTTTAGTTATTTCTATTATGTCAAATATAGGCTCTGAATTGAACCAGTGACTTTACATTAAAAAAATGTCTTAACAAAACATCTAATCCAAAACACTATAAATCATAATCTTTATTAAACCATAAAAAATTAAAAAACTTATTTTATATCAAAATATTTCCAAAATATATTCTCCCATAATAATAAATAATAATAACAACCAAAATTGAATTAAATACCACCAAAATTGAATTAAAAAACATTAATGATAATAACAACCAAAGTTGGATAAAAAAAAATATTAATAAATCGATGGAAAAAATTCAATAACATGAAAAATACACCAATCAAAATAAATTAAAAACTTATTGTAAAACTAAATTTTACAAGTTTTTATTGATCAAAGATATATATATGTATATGGACGCATGGGAAAGGCACTCGAAAAAAAACACATGCTAAAATTTTGTAACTCACATTGACATGAAACTTTTGAATCACGTATTTCATATATGCCTCGAAGGGAGGATCTCATATTTCTTGTTCTCTCTCAAAGAGAAATCAAGATGAGAAAAGATAGAAACAATATCAAATATTTTTCGGATCGTCATCAAGTATGATTTTTTTTGGTTAAAGCGTTGAAAAAATGTTCAAAAAATTAATTATGCATTATAAATTTATATTGGTTGTAAAACACTCTTTTAGTATTTATGATTATTATCCTCATTTTTATTGTGGGTAGAATAAGAGAAATAATAAGAAATAATTACACACATTCACTTATATATTGACCAAGAAAATATTATAACTAACTCGAAACATTTACGGGGTAAGGGATTGGAATTTATTAATTCAACAATGATTTTCCTCACTTACATTTCTCGGGCATTCACTAGTTTTATATGAGCCACCTCTGTTACATAACTAACATTTCGGTATAGAACTCACTAGTTACATTTTACCCAAAATTACATAATTAGTTGTCAAACTAACAAACTCCATCTTGACAACAATTTTCTTAATCCCTTGCCCATGCCCATTCATCATCTTTTCTGCAAGCCAAGAGAAGCTAAACACCACCGCAACTTCTCTACTGTAACTGGCTTTGTGAATATGTCTGCACAATTCTCTCGCGTATGGACCTTTTGAAGAGCTACTTTTTGGCCATCGATCACATCTTAGAAAATTATACC
This sequence comes from Pinus taeda, assembly GCA_000404065.3. Classification (NCBI taxonomy): domain Eukaryota; kingdom Viridiplantae; phylum Streptophyta; class Pinopsida; order Pinales; family Pinaceae; genus Pinus; species Pinus taeda. The sequence continues at coordinate 195,960 of APFE030800602.1, forward strand.
TTACATCAATGTGCTTGGTTATGCTGTGATACGAAGGGTTTGTAGCTAAGTGAATAGCACTTTGACTCTCACAAAGTACTTCCATTTTCTCCAGCGTTCTTCCAATTTCATCGAGCAGACCCTTTAACCAGATTGCTTCTTTACTGGCATGTGAAGCAGTTATATATTCAGCTTCGGTAGTGGAAAACGTAACTGTTTCTTGAAGCTTTGACATCCAACTAATTGCTCCACCTGCAAGAGTAAAGACATAACCTATAGTAGATCTTCTTTTGTCCAAATCACCTGCATAGTCAGCATCTACATATCCACAGACTGATCCTTCACTACCATTAAAGACAATGCAATGGTCACTCGTGCCTCTTAGATATTGAAGCATCCATTTCACTGCTTGCCAATGTTCTTTACCTGGATTTGCCATGAACCTGCTCACAACTCCAACTGCATGTGAAATGTCAGGTCTTGTAGATACCATCGCATACATTAAGTTTCCTATAGCATTTGCATATGGTACATGAGACATATACTGCTTTTCTTCATCAACTCTAGGACTCAAAACCGAACAAAACTTAAAATAGGAAGCTAGTGGAACATTAACAGGTTTCACATTGTTCATAGAGAACTTTTCAAGTACTTTCTCCACATACTTCTATTATGATAACCAAAGCTTACCATCTTTCCTGTCTATGTGTATCTCCATGCCCAAGATATGTTTTGTTGCTCCAAGATCCTTCATATCAAACGTCCTAGAGAGTTGAGCCTTTAACCTGTTGATCTCTTACATGCTTTTGTTTGCAATAAGCATATCGTCAACATATAAATCTAAGATAATGAATATGCCATTGAAACTTTTAAAGTATACACAATGATCATACTCACTTCTTATAAAGTTCTGGCTCACCTTGAAGGAATCAAACTTCTTGTACCATTGTCTGGGAGACTGCCTTAGACCATACAATGATTTCCTGAGCTTGCAAACTAATCTTTTGCTGCGACCTTGTACAAAACCTTCTGGTTGTTCCATATATCTCTTCATTCAAATCACCATGTAGAAAAGTTGTTTTAACATCTAACTGTCCTAACTCAAGATTAAGGAACACAGTTAATGCCAACACAGTATGAATAGAAACAAGTTTTACAACTGGAGAAAAAATCTCATGAAAGTCTATACCTTCAACCTGAGAATACCCTTTTGCTACCAGTCTCGCCTTATACCTTTCGATACTTCCATCAAATTTCCATTTCAGCTTGAAGATCCATTTGCATCCAACAACACTTCTCCCTTCAAGAAGTTCTACAAGATCTCAGGTATTGTTCTTAGCTAAGGAGTCCATTTCTTCTTCCATAGCCATTTTCCATTTTTCGCTCTATGTATCATCTACTGCTTCCTGATAACAAGAAGGTTCCCCATCTCCAGTAATCAAAGCAAAAGATGAAGCAGAATCTTCATACCTTTTGGGAGTTTTCCTTTCCCTTGTAGGCCTTCTTAGAGCGACTGGTTGCTGAACTGGTTCAGAAACTTGAATTGGTTCAGAAGATTCAACTGCTTCCTTTGTGTCTTCAACACCTTTTTCTCAAGAAGTCTCTGCTTCCTTTCAACTGTCACCGAAAGTTCTAGCCTCCAACTGAACTCGTTGATTTGGCGATACTTGTTCTTGTTCAATTCTTTCAACATTTGATTTTAAAAGAGAGGATTCATCAAATGTTACATCTCTACTAATGACTATCTTCCGCAATGTAGGATTTCATAACCTATATCCTTTCATTGCATAGTCGTACCCAACAAAGACATAACATTTCGACTTTGGATCTAATTTTGAACGCTGATTTTTCGGAATAAGAGAATAAGCATCACAGCCAAATATCCTCAAATGTGAATAGTCACAAGATTCACCCGTCCAAACTTCTTCATGAATTTTACAATCAATTGCTACTGAAGGTGATCTGTTAACTAAATAACAAGCAGTAGATATTGCTTCTGCCCATAACTCCCTTTGCAAGTTAGCATTGTTGATCATGCTTCTGGCTCTTTCCATAAGAGTTCAATTCATATGCTCAGCAACACCATTTTGCTGAGGAGTATAAACAACAATTTTCTTTCTCATAATTCCCTCATCCTTACAGTATTGTTCAAATTCAACTGAAATGAACTCACCACCATTGTCAGTTCTTAAACATTTAATAGATTTGCCTGTTCTTTTCTCTACCATCACTTTAAATTGTTTAAAGACATTTAATACATCAACTTTCCTTTTTAGCAAATAGACCCAAACTTTACGGGAGTAATCATCAATAAATGTTAAAAAATATAGTCAACCTCCATATGACACAACAGGGGATGGCCCCCACAGATCAGAATGAATATAGTCTAAAAAATCTTTACTATTATGATTTCCAACTTTAAACCTTTTTTTACTCTTTTTTCCATACATACAATGTTTACAGAAATCTAACTTCAAGGATTTCAGATCATGAAGATATTTATGTTTCATCAGTATTTGAAGACCTTTCTCGCTCATATGACCCAATCACTGATGCCATAGATGAGTACCTGCTTCCTCCTTTTTTGATGTAACCGCTGCTTCACTGACCCGAGTACCTCCTTTTAACCTGTAAAGATTTTCGAACTTTTCTGCCTTCATAACCACAAGAGCTCCTTTAAAGACTTTCAAGATGCCATCCTGACCTGTAAAATTATACCCATCTGAATCTAACACTCCCAAAGAAATCAAGTTTTTCTTCAAATCAAGTACATGTCTAACACTAGTTAATGTTCTAACTATGTTATCATACATCTTAATCGTAATATCTCCCATCCCAACAGTCTGACATGACACATTGTTACCCATAAACACAGAACTACCATTTACATTTTTATACGAAGTAAACCAATTTCTATGTGGGCACATGTGATGCGAAGAACCAAAGTCTAACAACCAGCTATCTAAACCCTGAGAGGCATTACATTCAGGTGAAGTTTCATCTTTCATGCATAATTCTTCAGAAAATAAAACTTCATCTATCATACCTGAATCGACCTGATTCGCTTCCTTCTTCAAGTTTTCATATTCCTTTCGTTTCCAACATTCCTTCTTCAAGTGTCCAATTTTATTGCAATTCCAACATTTTTTCTTACACTTCTTTCCCTTCGATTTCGATATGGAAGACCCCCCTTGGTTTTTCTCCTCTTTCCTTTGAGCATCCTCTAGCTACCACGGATTCTGATGCAGCTGTTTTAGTGCTAGATTTCCTTCATACTTCTTCAGACATGAGAGCTCCCACGATTCATTCAAACATCAAAGAATCAACAGTGCTCAAGCTTATTGAAGTTACGAAGTGATCCCATGATTCAAGCAGAGAACACAACAAGGTTATGGCTTTATCTTCTTCTTGTATTTTAACTTCCATATCCGTTAGTTGACATATTAGTGTATTAAAAACATTCAAATGTTCTGCAACATTTGAACCCTCTTTCATTCAAAGACTGTATAACTGTCTTTTCAGATAAATTCTATTGGTTAATGACTTTGTCATATAGAGTTTTTCAATTTTTTCCCACAATCCTGAAGCTATAGTCTCTTCAACAATATTGAAGAGAACTTCATCTGCTAGGAATAACTGGATGGTACTGAGAGCTCGGGCATCCAAGTCTTCTCAGTCTAAAGTAGTCATGGTTGCAGGTTTCTTAGTTGCCCCATTCAATGCCTTGTGCAACCCTTGTTGCACAAGTACATCCCTAACCTTCAGTTTCCAAAGAGCAAAATTTTTCTTTCCGGTGAATTTCTCTACCTCGAATTTTGCATTCGACATCTTGGCCATTTTTCTAGGATTTCAATCTTCAGTCCTTAAATTAAGGTTTTTCTTTTTCAGAAAAATAATCTTTCTTTGAACTAGAGTTTATATTTTTCTTTCAAAAATAATAACTTTTCTTTATTTACAAACCCTTTCTTGCAAACCCCTTTGTTATGTTTTTTTAACAAACAAACAAAGAAGACCTTCCTTTTATCCTCCATTATTTGTATAAAAACCACCCCTTAAAAAAACTTGACTTGATTTCAATCTCCTGTCTTTGCTTAAAAAAAAAATTTTTGTTGAAAATAAAAAGTTCTGGAAACTTTGATCAATACCTGGATTTAACAGCAACTTGATTTAGCCTGCAGAACCTCGTGCCTCTCCACTCCATGCAGGTTCCTCTTCATGTGACTCAGTCTGCCTTCAATGGCTTTGGCATGCAAGAACTCTTGAAGAGCTTCAGCAAAACCTACCTTCATACGCATGTCCTCACGCAGACTTTTCCTAGTTCTAGCAAGCAGCACGCAAGAACCTCAATGCATGCACCATGCAGGAGCTTGATTTTACACGCAGAGTTGCAACTGCTTCACAATTCCTCCTCATGTAGTCTACCAGTTCTGGACGCAGAGACACAGGTTTCTCTAGCTGCAACATCTGGTCCACGCAGAGAGAAAATTTCTCTGGTGTTCACATGCAGACAGTGGAAATCTTCAAGCTCTAGCTACACGCAGTAACTTCTCCTTGATTTTCATGCAGCCAACACATATAGGGGACAACACGCAGAGGGTTTGTATTTTCTGCAACTACTGCACACTTATCACCCAACCAACACGCAGAGCCAATATGCGGCAGAGCGTTTGGAAAATCTTCCACGCAAGCAGAACACTCACGCAGGTGGCCTCACGCTGGTTTGGCAGTGTCCTCTCACGATTTTCCACTCAGATTACCCCCCTTTATCTCTATACGCAGGCTTTATCCTTCACACAGAGCCTCCTCAATGTAGACGATGGCTCTTCAACAACCTCTCCTCACAGAACAACCTTCACGCAACACCAAACACACACTCTGATACCACTTGTTGGTAGAATAGGAGAAATAATAAGAAAGGATTACACACATTCAGTTATTTCTTGAACAAGAAAAAAACATAACTAACTGGAAACCAAACACACAAATAGACACAAAGGATTTACGTGGTAAAACCTCGACAATGTGTCAAGGAAACATCCACAGGGCAAGGGATTGGAATTTATTAACTCAACAATGATTCTCCTCACTTACATTTCTCAGGCATTCACCAGTTTTCTACCAGCCACCTCCGTTACATAACTAACATTTCGATATAGAACTGGCTAGTTACATTTTACCCAAAATTACATAATTAGTTGTCAAACTAACATTTATGCAATTATTTTGAATCTTAAATAATTTTTTCCTTTTAAAACTTATCTAAACAATATCAGTGCTTTGATTATTATGCTTATAACAATACTATAATGCAATTATTTTGAACCTTAAATATTTCTTTCCTTATGAAAGATGGTCTTTCAATTATTTTTATATGGAAAAAGATGGCCTTTCATTACTTATTATTTAACATAAAAATGAGAAAATATATTGATAGGGAAAAAACAATATTTACCAAATAAATATTTCTATATATTACATACTATCTTACAAGATATTTATATTAGATTATATAATAATATAATTTAAAATGAATAATTTCAGATGATTAATAGTAAAAAATAAATTATATAAATTAATATAGTTCCATTTTATTTAATTTTGAATTTTTATTATCAAATTCCTTATAACATAAACTTGAGAAAAGAGATATATTGGAACTTAAAATGAATCTATTCACTTAGAAACCACAATGTCTAAGCTATAAATCATCATCAATATACATGATATATGCTTTCAGTGAATTTTATTTATTGAAATAAATAAAGTATCATTTTAAAAGTAAAAAGTATTATCACGAAGGACACTTCAAAAGTTGATTAAGAATAAGATGAATGCTGAAAACAACAATATTCATTGATGAATAATGTGAAGAGCAAGAATGTAATATTATTTTTATAATAAATACTTAGTAAAGTATCATTTTAAAAGTAAAAAGTATTATCACGAAGGACACTTCAAAAGTTGATTAAGAATAAGATGAATGATGAAAACAACAATATTCATTGATGAATAATGTGAAGAGCAAGAATGTAATATTATTTTTATAATAAATACTTAGGTAACGATCAATATAACAAATTCTTTTAAGTTTTGTTGTAAACACATTTATTAAAAACGGAGGTTGATTTATAAAAAAATTAAAACTTTTAATAAAAATATATAATATTATATTTGGATGTTTATTTCTTTGTTTTTTTATTTTTTCTTTCATCTTATATGTCTTTTGTTTTCTCTTCTCTTTTTAAGTTTCAATTTTATTTATTTATTCAGGAAATACACATTTTCAGTGTTCATATTTTTATCTATCTATTAAAAAAATTAGACTAGTTTCAATAACATAGCTATTTTGATATCCATATATGCAAATAAAAAAAAGTATTCAATAAGAAAAGAGTTTCGTGTAAATACCATTACATGATGAGTGGCCAACTAACATAAAATTAAAAAACCAAAATATTTAAGCATACATATTAGATAAACTATAAAAGGTTTGGCCCCATCATACATATCTAGAGGTGTTTGAAAGGTTTACTTCTCTCAACTCATTATTCCTAGGTGAATTTCGTAAGTCAAGAGGCAAATGAAGGCGGTCTTTAGTCCATTTCATATGTCTTTCCAAGGTTCACAAAAAAATTTGTAACTCATCTAGGATGAGGTGGATTTCCTCCTTGGCTTCATTATTATCCAAAAAAACTCATCTCAATGGAATGTTCATGTCTCAATATGTATCAACTATGTACATGTATTGACTAAACCTACCCCTAGTATGCCCTATGTCTAACACCAAATTAGAAATATTAGTACTCACTTCTAAAGTATTCAAGTATCCAAATTCTCTAAAAGCGTCCTACTCAACAACAACAATTTCATGCTAGATGTGTTGGGGAGTCTGAGACCGATATAGTCATGTAGAGGATTCAACCCAATGTTGGGCTCATGGCCCTCCATGATTTTGATAAAATCCACGTCCATTTTTTCTTTATGCTTGGTACCAAGTCATGGATGAAAGAGATGAGGGAAGGAACCTAAAACAAGGGGGGTGAAAACTATATAAATGTAGGGGGGCGGGGGGGTGGGGGCAGAGGGGTAGACGATTCACTAGCTGAAAGAGACATGAAATGGGTGGCAGAGGTAGAGTAACGAACATGAAAATAGAGTTAAATAAATTCAAGGAGAAATATAAGTAAAGTCATAGGTTAGGAGTGGATGAGAAGAGTAGTGGGAGAGAGTTCCAAAGAGGATCAATAGGAGAAGGATAGAATGTGAACTTCAACAGAGGATTCTCTGAAACAAAATTCGAAAGAGAAGTAACAAATATTAGATGTTTCACCATGGAGAGGCACCAAAACTATATAGCATAACAAAAAATGATTAGTTTACAAAATTATAGACTCTATAGATTGATTTTGGACATTGCCTCTAATTTTATGTATGTAATCATAATTGGAATGGTGAGATAGTAGAATGATTTTTGAACATTATTCTCCTTCCATTGACAGAAAATGAGATTCGTATAAAAATTGACTACTTATTATGATGAGAATCTATCTTTGTGATGCATGATTATCATTTATGGGATGATAGGTAGAGAAGAAGGCACGTCATCAGTTCAAACTGTTCCAACTTCATACCATATCATCCCTTGATTTTCTATAACATCCCTCAGAATACATCATAAAAAATACACAGGATTACATTTTTTTTTTTTAGTTTTACCAGCATATAGCATTCCATGAATTATTTACGACATACTTAACTGATCATCGAACGATAAAATCACCATAAAGAAAATGAAGTAACAATAGAAATGCAATAGCTATTTGCGTAAGAGAATAATCATTAATGCAACTTGTTAACATAATGATTTATGTTGCAACTTTGCATCATGAACATTATTCAATTAATAAATATTATTAAAAACATGATGAATCATATAATTTCCAACGTAATGCAAGGTGACCTATCATCAAGATAACCAAATGGGAAAGGACATAAATGAACACCAATATTACCCTAGAAACCTTGAAGAGAAAAACCATAAAACTTATTTTATTAAACATTTCAGGAGGGATTTCATCCCTTACTCAATGGAAGAAAGGGATTCCATCCCTTGTCGATTGTTAATATTTTTAAAAAGAAACATAATCTTTCGTTCAAGTATTATTAGTTAGAGACCCATGCATTAGACATGATGTCACGTTTCTCAAACACGTTGCCCAACAACTCTTAGATCACAATATCTTTGTGGCATGGCTATTTATTGTAGTAAATTTCTTCCCCATCGTGCATCACCATTGTCAAGCCATGATAAGTTAATAATATAACATACTAAACTAAGTTTCTCGTTGTAAATTGAATTTCATTCTACATGTAACAATAGCTATATATAATGACCTCATTTCTTCAAATAATATTAGTTATATTTCATTATTCAATTGTGGCAAAAGAAATTAGTTTAGAAACTATTAATCGATTCTTTGCAAAAATGATGATTCCTCCCTGCAAACACTATTGTTAGAAAACACTCTAATGTAGTGATTACCTATAATTCCAAACCCAAAATATTATGTTTTTTTCATCCAAATATAATGTGAGAGAATTGAAATCTCTCTATCTCAAATATTCAATCTCTATGAGTTAAGATTTTATGTTATAATCAATAATAATCTTCTACCCATTATATATCCTTGCATGAAAATACTTCTTTCACATGCATAAATAAATTAAATTTTATAACCACAACTAACATTTTTATTTATAAATGCATTATGAAATACAGAACCATAACTATTATTGCATTTATCACATACAATACCATAATTGTTATTGAAAACACTATTATTATTGTATTTAACAAAATGAAAAAGGATGGATATAAATTCACAAAACCATGGTATTGAATCTCAATTACTCTTCTTATTGCAAAGCCATAGATAACAATCTACTTGTTCCATTTTATACAAAACCATAGGAAGCAATATACTTGTTCCCTTTAATACAAAATCATTCTTGTTATTACCAATGCAATAACATAGGTTAATAATATAAAGACAACTAATCTTTGATGTCTTTATTTCCAATGCATTATAGAAATGCAAATAATTATAAGAGCTCACATATTTATCGATATTTCACATACATTAAATAAATGCATACAATTATAAAATCATGTATATTTATCTATATTATACATGCATTGAATAAATATATATAATTATAAAAGCATGCCTATTTATCCATATTTCACATGCACTAAATAAATGCATTCAATTATAAAAGAGTTTATTTTTGAGTGAAAATGCAGAATCCTATGCATTAATAAAACCATCTTTATATTATTTCCATGAATGAAAATTCATATGCATTGACCAATGTAGAGCCACAACTAATTTATTATTATGAATATATTGGAAAATGCATTGGTATTTGTCAATATTTTATGTGTAAATAAAAATAATTATAACATCACTACCATATTGACCCAATTACAGATATATTGACTAATTAAAAACCATATTTATAATATCAACCTGTGAGTTGCATATAAAGGGCCTTTAATAAGTAGCATTTAAAACCCACCATGCCAACATTAAGGGTAAAATAGAGTTTGTGTGCCCATTCATTTTGCTAAATTCTACTTGGGTGCACAATAACAAAGGTAATTTTTTATACAAAAGAAACAATCATCTTCTAAGTGGAAATTATACATCCAAAACTTTGCATGAATGGTTTTTAACCGTGGATCTCATACTACAAATCTCCCAAGACACCCATGACTACATTTTTTAAATATTATTCCTTTGGAACATCCCTCATCTTTCAATTTGTCTTGAGAATATTCTTGGTAAATCAAAGCACATCCCCCACCAATTCCTTGAACCAATGTGTTTATGATGAGTGACCGAGTGGTTTCGAACCATTCGAGAACCATGTGGGGGTTTTCTAATGGAGTCCGAGTCCTTAGTTACCCAACTGATTCTTGGCTTGTGTGTATCCTTTCTTTTCTTATATTTATTAACAAAGTATTAATTTATCCATATATTTATTTTTAATATAATATATTTTCCATGTTATTAAAATCATAAATTCCATACAAATATTTAGGCTTTAGAATTAGTTATTCTTGTTTGGGTCATGGGGATATTTCATTTTCCCAGTGTTCATGCATTTAACTTTTTATAAACTGAATTTGTTCCATCACCATTTAGAGTGAATGTCACACATAAGTTCATGCAAGGGGTACAAAGATAATTAATGTCATTATGTAAGGTGCACAAAGACATCCTCAAGCATTATAAATTTCTGGGATATCTTCCATGCACCTTACTCCCTTGCATGGCTCGTACACCCATTCGGGAGTTTCCAATATTATGTTAGCCTCACTATGACATTAAAAACAATTCTAAGTCCAAATAATTGAATTAATTAAAATCATGAAAGTTAGAATTTAATCCTACCTTTCAAGATTGAGTTTGTTCCTCATGGTTAGGAGTTAGTTTAGGCTTAGTTGGTTGGGAGATTCTCTCCAGCTAGTTAGGCTCCTAGATTAGTGTGTTGTTGAGATATTTTCTCAACCAAGTTTGTTCAAGATAGATAAACTATCTTGAGACAACTTTCTGATGTATTTGTATTTATTATAAAAATTATTTTAATAAATGAAATGCATTAGAATGAGAGACTACATGAAAGTATCTCATGCCTTTTCTGCCATGTCTGATTTTTCTATATGTCTGATATTTATTTTATGAGTTTGAGTGTGTTATTAATGGTGTATTACTTTTCTTCCTGTGGTATAAGAGCCTGAATGACTCCATGGTAGTCTTCCATGGAAACCTATTAATTATATTATGATCATGGCAGTGGAATCATAAGGGGAGACATTGTTTATATTCATATCTCATGCCATTTGTTGGAGAACTGGTAGCATGTAGATATTTTATTTTCAGTGGCACGTTGAGAATTTCTTCACTGAGGGTTTGCTTGATTTGGTTGAGGATTTGTTGGATGTGAAATCGAAGGAGTGGTTGTTTGCGTTTGGTAGCAACAGTGAAGACAAAGGATTGGTTGCGGATTGATTGTGTCAATTGTTGCCTGATTTACCATTTGTTTAGTGCTAGAGTGTTTTCATTATCAAGATTGGAGGAAGCGGAGAAACGTCATATAGGAGAAAAATAGGCAATCTATGTTTGAACATTTCGGGCTTGTTTGAATGCCTATGGGAAGCAAAGTTGTATGAAGTGACTGCCCACTCAACAAATTGTGTGATTGTGTCCAGTGGGAAAGAACGTCTTTTGTTTAAATTGCAGCCAGCATAGTTAAAAGAAGAACTGCACCATGGGTAGCACATGAGAGGTTCGCGTGAGGATCAAATGAATATATGGTGGAAGGAGATAGAAATGCAAGGGATGAGCTCTGGCTTAGTTCCGATCTTCCCACATGGATAAGTTCTTCTTCGACCTTCATTTTTGTTTTAATTTATTATTCCATCGTCAAGAGATGATTTAACTATATAATGTCGGCCATACCCAAGAACTTTCCTTAGGTCCCATTGCACTCCCTTATGGCGATTTCATCATCCTTGCATCGTAATTGGAAAAGAGGAATGTTTTTGTCTGAGTCCACATCCTTAGAAAGCTCAAAATCCTTCAGTTTTTCCTTGCCACCAACCTTCTCTTTTACGGGTTCACTATCTGATCTTTCTGGTATGGATCGGTGCATTGGCTCGATGTGCCAAATCTGCTAGTTTCCCTTCTCCTTTTTAAATAGATTTGGGATTTATCTATATATGTTGCTATTATTTTAGTTTTTAGCTATAAGTATTGTATTCTTCTTGCGAAGCACAACGCTGACAGGCTAGAGATTCTAGATGAGGATTTTAAACGTTCTGAGCTTCAAAAGTCGTGGAAGGAGAAAGTTGGGACGCTGGTGATCATTTTCTATCGGATTTGATATATCACATCTGATATATGCTGTCTTAGTGACTCGAATTACTGAATCCTCATGGGGTATAGATCTGTTCTACCACCTGTGGGGAGGGCCTATGCATCCAGTCCCCCAACTTTGAACTCATATGTAGCGTCAACTGCATTGTTTCCCTGTAGTGACACCAATTAAAGGTCAATCCCTATCCACAGTACCAAACATGTCTCCATTTCACCTCTACAACTAGTTGTAAAGTGCTGGAGCTTTAGAGTGATGGCAACGGGATTGAATCCTAAGCTTGGCAGAGAATAAATTCTTCATCTTCTAGTATTGTAGTGCAATATTTCTGATTTTTAAGGAGATCTTTCATTTTTCAAGTGAATACATAAAAGTTCACTTTTCAATTCACTTCATTCAAAAAGTAACTTCATGAAATTATTTTAAATGGGACTTTTTGAAAGATAACACTCATTATTGGAATGTGAAATTTTTATTTTGGAGCTATAAGTATTTTATTTTTGCACTGATAAGTGTTTTTGAAGTGAGAAGTAAGAAGTGATTTTTGTACATTTTGGAGAGATAAGGAGTATTTGTAATTTTCAATGTAATGGAGTCACAAGTGATTTTGTGAAGTTATAAGATGCTTGTTTTGTAAATTTGGAGCGATAAGTGAATTTTTTAAGATAAAGTCATTATTGTAACCCAAGGTAATCCTTTATTTTGAGAGCGATTGAGTTAGTGCAGGTAGGTTTTTGAAGACAATTTGCAAGTGTGACATTCTCATTGAGAAGTTTCCACGACAAAGTTGTGACATTGAAGAATGATGTACTCAAGTAATTAATAAAATCATAATTCTTTGTGGTCCTTGTGTCCTAGATCCACCTGAAATTGAATAAGGGGATCTTAGGTACACCATATGTAATGAATGCATGTGCATGACTTGTATTCAGATTCTCAAAATTCTCTCTTTGTATTGTGCTTAAAAAAATGCGTGCAAATAAGCAAGCTTAAGTATAAGAACACTTAATCAAGCTCATGTAATCAAGCTTAAGTACACAAGCACAAAGCGTCACATCATCAACTTAATAAGATGATCTTCCAAGCAAGCACATTTCACATCATATCATCAAAGAAATCAAGTTAAGGGCACTACAAAATCAAGAATTTCAAGCCAAGACGACATCAACATCATCAACACTTTTTGTATCACTTGTAGATAAACATTTTTTAGTTGAATTGTATGGGTGCATTCTCGGTTGTAGCTGACACCCTAATTTGAATTGTTAAGGTGAATATATTAATTCAAGTAAGTCTTCAACTGATTCATCAAGATTGAACTTGTCATTTGTCTATTGGGTGCATTTTTCATAGTGTTCAACACCCTTCCTTTTTTTTCAATGAGTACATTCAAGAAAGCACAAAGTGTGAGTAATCAATCAAGCAAGTTCAAGCAAACCATCTAGCAAGAAATCATCATCAAATGAGTGTGAATTCTAGTATTCTATTCTTCAAGTGAACAATAAGAAATAAATCAAGCAAGCGTGTCATTCAAACAATCAAAGCAAGTGAGCGTGTCAAAATCAAGTGTGAAAGTTCAAAGAACAACATCTACAACAAACGAGCCAGTGTGAAGTTGATTTAAGCATTCACAAAGTGTTAGTGAAGCATTCAGGCAAAGTGATCATCATCAAGCGAGCGTGAAATCAAGAGTTCGACCAACCAAGTTATAGAACTCTAGCAAGTGTTTAAAGCATCATAAATAAGAAACAATACAAGCGATCTTGAATTCAGAGTGAGCAAGCTAACATGGCAACACACATTCAACTATTTTAAATTCTCAACAATTTTATTTTATCGTCAGTCGGCGACATGGTGGACATCAACCAAACAACTCTTGCAGATATTCAAGTTCATATTCAACATGCACATGAAATGATTTATTTTCTTCAATTGGAGTCACAACTTCAAATAGATGAGTTGCAATAGAAGATTGATGTTTCCAAGTCTTTCATTTGTCCAGATGAAGATAAAGATGATGATTCCAAGTCATTATCCAACCAACTTCAAGTGTCAAATTGGTCCGTAATCCAATTCAACCTTCTTCCAAACCAATCATCAAGCCATGGGAATAACTTCAAAGTAACAAAAATCGATGAGGATTATGATATGAAAAAGATGAAAACAACTTGCATATCCCTAGCCGATCAAGTTCATCAGTGTAGGGTTTCTTGATCAAATAACATCAACGAGCCATGAGAAAGTTGTAAACAAATAGGTATACACACAAACTCAAGTTGTAGCCAAACCAAAATGCCTTCGTTATCAAAGAAACAGTCATCTAGAAGATCAGTATTTTGATCTCCATCCTTGTCACCATTGTGGCAAGTCAAATAATTCGTCAACACAATGCAGCAAACAAAAACAATCAAGCAGATTGAAGATCGATTATTCATGGATTGATCCCTGGGAATGGTCATCCATAGTCAAAAGATTGTATAAGTTTTACAATTAAATTCACTCACACATATTGCAGTAAACAATAAAAACGAAGATGGTACTCTCATGCAGTTGAATGGGGGAGTGCACCAGTGGAATACTCCTACACCTGAAGGGGGGATTTCAGAATTCAAAAATCAGGTGAAAGATTGTCTCTCCTTTAAGCTGACAAAGGGGGGGAAATGTCAATGAAATTGACAATGGTTGTTAGACTGAAAGTCTCGAAAACATCAGTGAAGTAGCCAGTGGGCATTTTCATCAGGGAGTGATCATCAACAAAATTTTCCAGTGGGTGATCGATAACAAATTCAGCCGTGAGCAGTTTTGAAGCACAAAAAAGCAACACTGAGTTGTTTTTCAACATCATCAACTAGTGGGCATTCTCAATATTTTGTCAGTGGACAAAGGATGTTTATTGCAAGCAAAGGATAGATGGATCATTTTGCATCTTTGCACATGATGGAGTTGTTAAGCAATATTCAAAGATGAATCATACATGCAGCTGATTCATGTTCTCTTCAAATTTGACTTTTTTCGGCATCCAACTTTGGCAGTTTTTCAGGAAAATGTTTTTTGAGGATCAATAGTTTTAGCATGAGAACTTGGAAGTTGGTTCTTGGTTCTTAATTTGGACTTATCATAAGGGGGGGAATGTTAGGCTCACTCTCACATTAAAAGCAATTCTAATTCCAAATATTTAAATTAATTAAAATCATGAAAGTTAGGATTTAATCCTACCTTTCTAGATTGAGTTTGTTCCTCATGGTTAGGAGTCAGTTTAGGCTTAGTTGGTTGAGAGATTCTCTCCAACTAGCTAGGCTCTTAGATTAGTGTGTTGTTGAGATATTTTCTGAACCAAGTTTGTTCAAGATAGATGCACTATCTTGAGACAACTTCCTCATGTATTTATATGTATCATAAACATTTTTTTAATTAATGAAATTCATGAGAATGAGAGACTACAAGAAAGTCTCTCATGCCTTTTCCTCCATGTCTGATTTTTTTACGTCTGATATTTATTTTATGAGTGTGAGTGTGTTATTATTAGTGTATTAGTTTTCTTCATATTATATGTTATTCATTATTTTAAAGTATTAAATATATCAACTCTCTCTATATGTATTTGTTAATGTTTTACTTATCTTAATATTATAATAATTTTTATTTGTAAATTCTAACTTAAAATATGTGTTCTAAAATTGAATTAAAATATTATTAAAGTGATTTCACTAGATAATTTCCAAAGTCATTTAACTTAATAATTTCCACTATCTCAGTGTTGAATTTAATATATGGTAAATTGTATTGCTATCATTTATTCAATTGATCTATTGAATCATTTTTCAATTTATTGTGATTAAAACAGATAATAGACTATTTTTTAAATATAATCATTAAAATAAATATAACTACTTCATTACCCTATTATCTTATTAGATTTCATTATTATTCAATTTAATGCAACTAATTTATTTCCATATCTTCCATTTTAATATTTTTGAAACAAATTTACCCTATTGTTTTGTGTTATAACATTTCTAAAATCATTGCTACTTCTTAACCATTCTGAATCATTATTTTTAATATTATCAATAAAGTCACAATAAAGTCATTATACACTATTGCTGTGACATATGTTTTTTTTGAATAAAGGGAAATATTTAAATTGTGATTAACAGGAATATCTAATTCAACCTTAGGGGATTTTATATCATGCATTATAGACTTTACTTCAGATGCAAGAGCAAGATGATCATTATTTTGCAGTTCAAGAGTAAAGAGTTTAATCATGAGTTGAATGACTTCAAGTGTAGAATGTGAGTCATAGAGTTCTTTCAGCTTTTGTAAAGCTTCAAAGGCAGTTGAATATGATTTAATATGGTGACTCACCTCTTCATTTACAGATCTTGTGATTAATGCATAAGCTTTGCTGTTCTTTTTTTCCCAAATGATGAGTTCTTTGTATGAGGTAGGCTCTACTGGGTCATTGTCTCCTTCTCCAACACACACTCCATTCTACAACTCATTGAAGATGAGGGTGTGTTTTATCATTTACAACCATTCAGGGTAGTTCTCCTTGCGAGTGAGAACTATTCCTACCATGGATATGATTGAATGCATTCTGTAAAAAAAAAAAATTGCTGATAAAAAAAATTCTTCTGCCAATATACAGTAAAAATGTACTCAAAAGGGCATTCTCAAAGGGTATTATCGTCCACTAAAACTTCTAACATAAGGTTTTCATGTACCCATTGAATCACTATCATCACAACTTCAATACACAAAGAGAAAATGACTTTCAAAATGTACACGGCTACCAATAAAAACATTCAATGCATGCGCAGTATACAACCTTTTTTAAATGGACTTCACGCATCATGGACGCTCTCCCTCCACGAAATATTCTGCTACAAATTTTTTGTCATCGTTCAAATGTATGCTTTCAACTATTCCAAAGGGTATTAGGCCAGATCAAGCCAGCATTTAATTATTTGAAATGACATACCATGACTAGTGATATATCAGCGCTCAACCTTACCAAGCACCGACACACAAGGATGTGTGTTCAAATATTACAACAAGCCAAGAATTGCTTCTTGCAAGAGACGGGTGTCAAAACCTAATTATGTGTCAATTTCCCTCAAACATTCCAACCTTGCATTGTAGTAATCAGCCCACAATTTATGAGAGACTTCCATTTTTTATAAAAATACAAAATGCTTACTGGACATTCCAGATATAAATATCTTTCATCTATCCTGATTCCTCTATTTTAAGAAATGCCAGGTTAAGACATCAGTTTGCTTCAAGCATAACAGAAATGTAGTTACAAATAATGGCGCTCCTTTTTCTTGACTGAGAATAAGTGCATCTTTATTGAAACAATTAAAGATGAGAGGAGAATACCAAGTTTGTCTTTTTCGAAAAATGGTTAATATTCCACACACGTGGAGTTTTCACCTGAAACTTACAACCAAAATTAACACATGAATTAACTCCTGCTAACTTGAGGTCTCCGGTTTAAAGCTTGTTGAATGATGATTAATACTTCTCACTCGCCTTTTCCACCATTGAATCAATACACAACCTTTAATCACACAGCGTTGAAGGGTATACAACATTCGACTCAGGCAAGGGTTCCAGCATTCCATCTTGGAAGTATCAGATTGGTATCTTCCTGCATTAATTCTAATGGGAAGTCAGCTCACTATACTAACACTGCGTATAAGATTTGCAATCTGTGTAGACCAGACCATATGAGGTTTTCATAAAGGGTGGTAGAGTCGTAATACCTTGGCAGTATGGCAGCAGTGGGCGTTATACCATGACAGAGTCATAATACCATGCAGCAGTGGTATTTTAACGGACCTGTGTCAAGCTTGTATGGAGCAGAGTGTAGGTAATATAAATATAATATGGAGCAATGCACAGGTAGTATCAGATGAATGTCAAACAGAGAGTGCAAGTACAAAGAGCTCAAGGATGGAAAACAGAACCCAGGTAATCAGCTGCTGAATTATATGGGGAGCAGTGGAGTAGACCAGGAGTTACAAAGACATAAAGGCTAAAAAAAGGAGTTGGCTCTGATACCATGTCAGGCCAGGCAATAACTCCATTAGGCAAAAAAACTGATTCATTTATTCCACCAGGTATGTTATTGTTATATACAAAAGGGTGTGACTGTTCAGTTCATCTCCTGATGATTGTTCGCATTCCTAATTTAATTATTTACATGAATTCACCCAACCATGGGGATTAGGTGTCAACAAGAACATATCAATAATGTAATCTTTTAGCCTTTCATTTTGCAATTTTCTTCATTTTAATAATATATTAAAGAATATTTCTATATGTTAACATGAATTTCATCCTTTTGATATTAAGATATTATCAAAATAATATGTGTATTTTCAATATACCTATCATTATTTAATAAAGGGAAATATTTAAATTGTGATTAATAGTGCATTCTTTCTTCATTTGCATCGTGAGAACATATAAATAGTGTAAACTTTTATCCCTTTCATTTTTAAATTTTCTCCATTTTAATAATATATTAAAGAATATTTCTATATATTAACATGAATTTCATCCTCTTTGTATTGAAATATTATCAAAATTATATGTGTATTTTCAATATACCTATCACGATTTAATTATTGAGTTAATTTGAAAATCGATGATAAGATATGAGAATATGGTGATAAAAAGTATAAGATGATCTAGTTTAAGAATAATTTACAATAACGTTTGTCCACTTTAGTGATATAGAAAAAATTTAGTCAAGGATTATGGAGATGAGATATTTATGAGGATTTTACCACTATCACTATAACCTCTAAATAATACATTAGGAAAGTAAGACACCTATAAATTTTGAAATAGCTAACCATTATTTTAAAAATTCTTTCACAATATAATCATTCACCAATTCTATACATTGCAACGGTTTCCTCATATTATATGACTAGCAATTGCACCCAAAGGTGCAAAGGAATGACAATAGGAGGAGTGGGGAATGTGGAAGGAAACAATCAAGCCAAATATATGGACAATGAAATAAGATCAAAATTTGAGCTTTTATAGTGAGAAAGGAGTCATTGGGTGTGCCCAACTTGATTTGAGCCATCAGTTGTGCCTACCCTACTCAAAATAAAGGCGACTCAAAAGTAGCCCACCGAATTGGCCCACCACAACTGTTAGTACTCATGACAACGAGCAACCACTAGGGCATTCTCCCATTTTTAACTCCAATGTAGTTTTCACTAGGCTCTACGTTTGGAACTCCTTATCCATGGGATTCCATATTTGCAATGGAATGGACCAAACTCTTAATGAAATTTATGCTACAAAAAAATCTCCTCTCCCACGTTATCTTGTAGCCAAAACAAAATTATAATATAATTCCAAGAAATAATATAGAACTCACTTGTTCAAACTGCATAGGTCCAACTTTGGAATGCATTTGTCCATCGTAGGGCCAATGGAAATCATCACTGCCTTAATGGAGGGCGAGTTCTTTTTGTGTGTATACTATTTTGGGTTCAACCTTTCTACAAATTGGAGTAGAATAACTAAAGACATAAGTTTCTCAAATAACTATGAAATGGCATTGTATAATAAAATTAACTTATTTATACTAAGTCAAGACCCTCCTTATGGTACTTTATTGTTCATTATTTACATTGAAGGAAGCTAAGACACCACCATTTGTCATATTGGTTTAGTAGGCACCCTATGAGGGTAGTTAGAGTTTAAATATGCTAGAGCCCATTTGAGCAGTTTTTTGTTGAAGATTGCGCAATATTCCATCCCAAGTTTTCTTCGAAGAAATGGAAATATATGTGATCTTAATAAATTTGGGAGGAAATCCATCGAATTCAACGTTTGATATTTTTGAAAAAAGAAATAGGAGGCACTTTTTATGTTAAGCTGGGTGAGGTACAATGACAATTCAGTGAAATCCACAAGTATTCAATTTGCCGCAAATTTAAAAAGAGGCAAAACGATTGTATCAAATTGGGATCATGGTGCAACACTATTATAATGTTTATCAGGTTTTTGTGTGCATTAGGAGGATCTTTGTTTTTTAAATAATTTATATGCAGGTCTTGTAATTTGTAGGGAGAATACAAACACGACCCTTGTTGAAGAGATATGCACAGATATTAAAGGGGCAGGGTTATCAAGGGGCAAGTTTGTTTACAATATATGTGGGTGTGAGGACAATTGAATGCTTTGAGATAATGTTTAGTGTTACACCATATATTTCAAGTACCAATAGGGCCTCACAAGTTGCAATCCCTCCTTTCCAGTTCTTCTAGGAGAGTATTCCACTTGTTGCATGTGATTTCTAGGTTTGATTTTTTAGTGCTAGATACTAATCTTAACTAATATTTGATGTAGATTCATCTATACAGCCACAAAGGAAGTTTGTTTCTTGCCCATCCAATGTTTTTTTTCATCCCTAACAACTTTCAAGGTTGGAAGCAATCAGGCACCAACTTCATGTAAGTGTTGTGGTGCTAGAGGTATTCTTATTATAGGCTCACCAAATTAAGGGCCTTCAAAGCTAAAATGAAGAATAAAAACAACCAAATTTGCAACAAATATGTAAAAAAGGTCACACGATGAATATATAAAAAAACTCACAGTCACACCAAGTACCTCTTATTGCCAAAATACTAAGTAACTTGTAATGTTATTTTGCATATATTTGATTTAACTCTTTACCGACAGTAGATAAATTTCTTAAAGGTGTGGATTCCATAGGGACCAACCTCTCAAAAACTTGACCATGTTTTTGAACATCAATCCAACACTATATTAGAAACTAATAAGGTTTAACCAAACAAAACAAAATATGAACTACCACCCTACCATGTATAGTTTTTGTTCTTAACAAGAGATTTCAATTCACATTATCATCTTGTCAATAGACTTAGCAACACAAAGATGATGAATCCCAAGCTAGAATGATTAATTAATGGAATTTTAGAGAATTATCACACATCACCAATTATCCATACAAAGAGTAAAAAAACCAAGCCCCTTTCATAGCCAAATAAATAAAAGGCTGAAAATTATACCAATAAAGAGAAAAAATTGTCAAGCCATATTTTTTCCACCTCACATCATCTCTTCTTAGAGTTTAATTGAAGTCAACCACCAATTTTTAATGTAGCATGAACAAATAACACAATAATACCAAAAAAATAGACAAAATCTTCTCATAAGAATATTTATAAATAAATGACAATAATCCTTCCGATAAATCATGGTATACATGCATATAATATGGGTAAGGAGATGTGTCATTTTCTTTTGTTCTATCTTCTTTGTCAAACATTGAATGATGAATATCGAAAATGTTCAAATTATCCAAAAATATATGTCTACATGCTCTTGCCTACACTGAAGTGTAAAACATAAATTATCATAAGTAGTAACTACATGCAACACAATGATATTAAGATCCATAAACTCTCCACATACTTAAGTAAATTGTTACAACATAACTGATTTGCAACTGATAACATTTTTTATGTTTAATTTTTCTGATCAAAATCCATTTGTCCTTTGTAGATCAGAATTAACCATTACATTATAAAAGCTAACTATTCAGTCCAACAATGAAAAGCATAACAAGATTGATAGGTATCACTAGGAACACTATTATTACTACTCATGGAACCACAAGTAGCAAAAAATTTAATTTACAACGTAAATTTGAATCCATTACATTCGGTCATGTTCCTAGAGCCTAAAATCACTATGTAGATTCCATTACAAATAATATTCTAGATTAGCATTTATCACAGGCATATGCCAAGCCCTAAGTATTTGGATTCATCTTTCTTTTGAATCTTCTTAGTTACACATAAAAACCAACAACAGAGAGGATTTTAACATATTTTGGAATTATTAGTGCATCCTTGCTTACAATGTATGATAAATATAACCAATCAAAAGTATTTACAAGAATTTGTTTACTATGATAGGCAACATATGTTTCAGGATTTCATCCCAATTTAACCTAAAAAATATCATGCTTCATCCTGATTATAAAAATTTGACCATGAATACAAAGGAACACTCAAATTATTACCCAGAAGATAAATAGTTGTTGGGTTGAGAAACAAAAAAGTGACAAGCTTATGTATGCTTTCACGCATCTATCACTAGAAGAAAGTGATTTTCTCGTGAGAAGAGAACTAATGCTAATTAGATTTGGAGATTCCAAGAATGATTCCCATATGGTTTCTCCTATTTGACACCTAAATTCAAAAGAGATATGTGCTATGCAACAACCAAAATCTCCTACGATATAATAAGTGGCATTAGATGGAAATATAGCTTGGATATTTATAACAAATTTATGGTAAGAAGACAATTGTTCAATAAAGGAAATGGTTGAAGGCTTGAAGCAATAGATAGATGGTTGATAATAAAAACTAAACAGATAATTTATTCATATAAAGGGTGACATGGACAATAATTATCGTCAAAAGGGAGAGGCCCAATTCATCCACAGTCGATTTCATCTCAATTTGATCGACTTGATAACAAAATTGACCTTGTTTATCCTTGGTGATTCAACAACTCTACTCAAGTTGAAATGTAACTTGGTTTAATGATTCAAGTAGAAATGCAACTTCATTTAATGATTCAGTAGAGAAACCTTATTGACTAGGATTTTACTAAGTTATTCAAAATCGAAATTGATTTGAACAAAGTCGAATATATTTCTTGTTGACTTGATTCTATCAACCAAACTTAGACATGTAGAAATGAATATTTTCAGCAGAAATTTTTGGATGTCCTTAGCAGAAATTGATAGAAGCCTGGGTTTTTCCTTAGTTGCTCCAAGAGATTTCTTCTCTAGAGACAGAATGACCAAAACATATCAAAGTGGATAAAATAATGATCAAATAAGGGGAGAAAGTGGATAGTTCTATACTTCCAACTATTGTTTCTAAAAAATTTAAAACAACCAATACACTTGCTGGCATAGTCACCCTTTTAATGCTCACCAATAACTTATGTATTTTTTCCAAAAAAAGGCTCCATATACCAAGCCATAAGTATTTTCATTCATCTTTCATTGGCATTTTCTTAGCTCCACATAAAAACCGACAACAGAGAGAATTTTAACATATTCTTGAATTCTTAATGCATCCTTCCTTATAGTGTATGATAAATATAACCAATCACAAGGATTAATAAGAATTTGTTTACTATGATAAGAAACATATATTTCAGGATTTCATACCAGTTTAACATAAAAAATATCATTCTTCACCTTGATTAAAAAGATTGGCCCACTGATACAAAGGAACACTATTATTACTACTCATGGAACCACAAGTAGAAAAAAAATTAATTTACACGAACATCACCTCACCAATTTCACTGTCCATTGCACTAGCTAGACATTTCATTTTCTTAGTTAATAATTTCTAAAACCACGTATATTTTTTTAAAACACCCATTGAAACAACATGAAAAGAAATTTTATCTTCTTGCGAATTAGCTTTGAAAACAACATGAAAATGCAATTATATATTGTGTAGATTTAGCTTTCAGGAAGAAAAAAACATGAAAAAATCCAAAGGGAATCCCCATTCCATTGTTTTGACCATAAATCATTGGAAGATCCAATGTTTATAAACATTTATTCTAATCTTTTATGATACCAAACTTTACGATGCAAAATGTAATAAGTTTACCTCTACTTCTCGCTCCCTTTCTTCTTGTTGCACCCCATGTGACCTCAAGTCGAGTCATTTTTTGAATGGGAAGGAAGGTCGAGGGGAAATTTAACCATATGCCTGCCTCTATAGATTTTGTACGAAGGGTCGTCATATGCGAGAATGGCCTCTTGGGATGTGTGGAAAATTCCCAGTCAAACTCTAGCCCCCTTCTTACTGGGAACTCTAATTTTTTTTGCGAATTACCACATGGTTGTTGCCTCACCCCTCTGTAGTGCATACCACCACTCTCTCTATTTTTCATCTCAAGAGGTTGTTTCTTTACCTTTATAGGCTCTGAATTTCTTATAACCGGGCATGTAGAAAAATAATAATAAGAAGAACAATTTTGAGCTACAAAATGATTCTCGTTATTCTCAGATGTTAATCCCTCACTGCAATTTTGGAATGACCCCATGGATTTTTGGGACAAGGAGAATTATGAAGAAATTGAAGATGCATTTCCTCCAATATCTTTCGTATTTACTTTTTCCTTCACTTCCAACAAATGGTGGCGAATTCACTCCAACATATTCTTGCCAATGTTCAAATATCTTGTGACGTCCCTCCAGGTCTCTGGCATGCTTATGGATTAACAAGAGAATGAGAAATATATAGGAAAAATAATTTTGGCTCCTGAAGAGTGAGTACATTGGATCATCCTCAATGAAGTTCTACATTTTGAATATTGTAAGAATGCGTTGCATATTTTCCCATTGCAACTTGCAACAATAGTAAGCTCTCATGTTATACACATCAACATCAAATTCAGGCATACCCTCTCATTTTCTACAAAAATTTATTACATAGTCATGACGAAGATTACGTTAAGGGGCACATCAATTGGAGAGACAATTCCTCATAACTTCTCTTTTTTGGAGTAAAATTCACAGAACACATTCCCATGAATATGAAAAAAATCTTCTTGAAACATTAGATGTTATGCATTTAAGATGGAAATTTGAAGTCGCATTAAATCCATTTAATGCCATAAGCAAAGAAAGAGGTGGCTCGATTCCTCTTGCTACGCTGAGTATGGCCACCATTCGAGGTAGGGAGTTAATGCTTGTGGTTGTTTCCCGATTCCTCCCACTTCACCAAGTATAGTTACCATTTGAGGTGGGGATTTAATGCCTGAAGTTGATGATTTAATGGAGAACCATGGTTGTTGAGTTAATGGCGAGCTGGAGAGGAACAAAAATGGTGAAAAATGGAAAGGCTAGGTGAATAGTGTTTTCTCACCCAAGTTCACAAAGAGAACGCCTATCGGCATAATTAACATGTAAACTTATATATTTATATAAAGGAAAAAAAATAGAAATGTGCAATAATTTTTCCTAACTTTTCCCAAAGAGCTAAAATTTCACCTCAATTGAAATTTGGGAAATACAAAATTAAGAAAATGTTGATGGTGTTGGACCCACCAACATAAGGGGATCTCCCCAGTATGAAGTCCTAACTAGACCTCACGCATTTTGGTGTAGGAGTCCCATCTGGTACGATGGCTTGGTTGCCATTATCTTGAAGATATGCCTTAGCTCTTGCTTGTTAGCACATGAGAGTGGTATGCGTTATCTTCGAAGAACAATATTCACATTCCTGGTGAGTGCTAGTGTCACTGGTGTCAAGATTCTTTCACCGCAGAGAGAGATTGTGTCAGTGAGTCTCAAGTCAGAAGGGTTGAAGTCCCAACTCTGTCAGAGACACACAACACAACAGGACATGCCAAGCTTCCAGAGGAGCAATCCACATGGATGCGAAAGTCACAACACACAAGGGAAGATAACACATACGACAGCTAGCGGGGCAGTCTATATGAGTGTGACAGTCATTATAACAAGTTTACATGAAAGGTTCTGTCTGATTTCCTGGGAGGTAACCAACATGGGAAATACAACATTAACAACTTATACAACACATTTTCATAAATATACGTATTAGAACAGTTGAGTGAGCTCAATTGTTCAACTTTTGTTAAAGCAACATGTATTACAAGTGTTCAAGGTTAATGTTATAAATAGTTACAACATATGTGTGAAAATGTGTTGGCATGTTAGCAGGCTTCTAAATTAAGTGAAAGTTACAAGACACATCGGTACACCCTTACATCACTAACCCCGATGGTGGGGCGTTGGAGCCACTGCTTGCTCCTTAAATAAAAGATTACAGACTCTCAAGGCTATGGGGAGTAGCCAAGGTGAAAATTCCTTTGCATGTGCAAATGAGGGCTATTTATAGGCAAGGTTAAAACTGGCCCTTGTGACTATTCAACTTCCCTCATGACTATTTGACTTTCATAGCTTTTCAACTTTACATGACTCTTCAGATTACAAGTGGATATCTTGGACTTCCACATTTCATTACATTGATTTACAATAGTATGGCCCATAGTAGTGATGTGAATGACATGACTCGACATGACAGTGCTCATACTTTCATGTTGTTGGTGGTGTGCATGTCGAGCTATAGTGCTGCTGAGTGCTGCTGAGTGATGGATGTCCTCAAGGTGTGCGGAGTCCTCTATTTTCATTTGGTTCACTTGATGTTGCATGTACACATCGCTCATTGCTTGTACCTTGGCATGTTTGACATGTTCGTCCATTCGTGAAAATATCTCCTCTTATGTTCATTCATTCGTCCGTCTATGAACACATCCTCGCATGTTCGTTGTTTTTTCATTCACGAACACATATTTGAATGTTCATCTATTCGTGAAAATTTCTTCTTGCATGTTCATCTGTTTGCTCGTCCATGAACACATCTCCTTGTTCAACTCGTCTATCATCGCATCATGTCTATTCATGTACCTATTTATTTAATCAGTCATGATGAGAAAACATCAAATCCATAAACCTCCTAGTCTACCATGATGCATGGTCACTCGCTTTCAGATGTAGGTGTCTGGGAGAGAGGAGAAACCTGCTAAGCTGTGTGAGGAAAGTTTCAAGTTTGGATATGAGCTCTGGGCACTGTTGGTGAAAATTGCGCAGAGGTCACTAGGAGATTGAGAAGGACAATCCAAATCAGCAGTGACTATTCATGGGATCTAGCTTAGATCGAGGAAATATCTGCATAATTTCTAGATGGAATCAGTGTGGGCAGTAGAGGGCCTTGAAGAAAAAACTACGCAATTTTTGGAGGTATCTAGCTGTGAGCCATATGAGGCTTGGAAGAAAAAACTACACAATTCTTGAAGGGAGATGGCAGCGGGTTGCAGGATTGATGGAGACAAAATATACAAAATTACTGAGAGGTTGAACTACTGAACATCTCTACAAAATTTCTAAGCTGAGCAGAATGCTGGGAATTGAGGGGCTTGCTCATGAAATCTGTGCAGTTTTTTAGGTGAGCAGTTGATCAACTATCTCGGTGGATGGATGGAAAAAATGCACAATTTCTGGAGGGAGACAGGGATGGGAATTGGGTGTCCATCTGGCATGTCTGCACAATTTTCTTAGTTAGCAGAGTGGGTAAGGTCTACAGCTTCTACACAATTTTTGAGGGGAGTGAGTCCTAGGGTGAATGCCTGGTTAAACTCTCTAGTTGACCAGCAAGAGGGCTGGTTGATTTGCTTGCGGGTAGTGTAGATTGAGATGGTTTGCTAAGGAACTTCTACATTGTTCTGGATGAAAATTAGTCCAGTTGATTTTAGGATTGTGTAGTGTAGGCTACTTGGGAGATAGCCTCAAGCTCTATAGAATTATGGGCAGTATTACATGTTCACTGACGACTAAAACTACACAATGCAGCTTAGCAAAGGTCTGATTGTTGGAGGGTGATCCGGTTGTCAAAATTTTAGCAAAATGACTAAGTGTGTGAGTGACTAAACTTGTGCATACATGACCTTGACAACACACACTCAACATGACTCGATGACAAGAAACCTCAAACCATCAAGACAACATATATTCAGTGTGAATGACTGATGGTGAGAGCAGCAAGCGCGAAACTTATGATAGATCATTGAACTACCACAAAGACACTTGCGTAATAATACATAAAACATCGTGTATGAATGTGACATATGTTTACATAGTGATCACAACCCAAACACATCCTTCAACATCACTAGAACGAGTTCACAAGCATGACATAGCAATCAACATGCGGAAGATGACAATTGGTCAAATAAGTGAAAAAGAAGCAAGACATGTAGAAGAAACACATAATATGACTTTTTCTGTTTGCGCACATGCTTGTTACTAAGGATAGGGTAATATGACAATGACAAGTAGTCTTGTAAACTCAACTAAGAAGTGTACTTTGAAAGATGTTTCATACTTACCATACTTACCCTCAAGATGATCATGCATATGACAGAGTTTTCATGCAGTCCTGATCTTTTCCATTACTTATTTCCTTGGTCCTTCTCCTCAACTCCTTGGAATTATTTTAGCATGTCACATTTTCTTGTAGTCACTGGGAGGTATATCTACGTAATTTCAATGGGAAGTGACTAATACAGGAATGATTCCCTCGGAGGCCCATTTGCACAATTTCTGCATGCAAGGCCAACAAGGCAACTTGGAAAACATTGTGTAGTTTTGAGGCTCAAATCACTGCTATGAGCAGGGGTCCCAAGAGGACACCTCTACACAATTCTTGAGTGCAGTGCAGCCGAAATGCTCTGCGCATTCCTAGAGAACAATGTTGGTCAGGGCCATTGCAGACTATGGGCTTTTAGGAGCCAAGGTAGGTTGGTGTCTCTATGCACTATGGGGTTTCAGTAGGCAAGGGAGGAAGCTTGATGGTTGGAGAAACAAAGTGCATAGTTCTGGGAATCTAGATGAGGCTAGGTTCCTTGGGAAAATGGCTAACTATGAGATCAGCTAAACATATGAAAACATTGATAGGACTCAACTGTCATTGCAAACAGACACTTAGTGACACAACGTAGACCATCTATAATACATAAGACATACTTTCCTTGATGCAATAACCTTCATGACGTGAATGCATGAGGTGAGTGTGAAACATGTCTATGTGATTACAACCACTCATATCCACACAATTCCCTTGAAGAAAGACAATGTCCCCTTTGCATGACAAACAACAATCCTTGTGTCCAAATATGACAGATGTTGCATGAAGATGAGAACACAGACAACTCTTACGATCAATTAGGGGAGCTTGAAATCATCATCTTACTAATCAAGCGACCAAGGCTAATAGATCATAGGACCCGAGGTAGGCTCTGAAATTTGCATGCCAGCCAACATTTTGGAGGGTGGTGGTAGCCACTACAACACTTGGTGTCACACTAGTACAACTCCAGCTTTCTGTATGGACCTTGTTTCATGAAAAGAGGGTATAACCCTTCCAAAAGTATTGTTCAACTCTTTGATCATCATAGTTGCCACACAATCTTGGTAGAAAGATGTAGTCCAGAGCATTCTCTTAATTGATCAGCACACATTCCAAGCCAATTCAACCTAGTTGTTTCAATTGGGGATGAGGGGTATATTAGTGCATAAGTAATATGAAAGCCAGAGTTTAAGTTCCATCTCTTGTATTGCTCCACTGCGAGCAGGCTTGGACAGTACCCCAATGGAGTCATGAAGGAACACAAGCATCGCTCTGCTACCAGTGAGCCTAGTCAGTGATCCGATGGAGTTACTTGCATCACCTCTCTACACAAGAAACCTTTATCTTCTTTCACCTTATTCATTTTTTTCAAAATTTTCATATTTTCATAGAACTATGTGTTGGCACTTATTTAGTTCAAGGGTGGAAGAGGGATCCCAACTTATTGAGAGAAGAAGAGGTTATTCCTTTAGATAGGTATTTTATTTATACCTTTAACATACCAGTTAAGGTTTCCCCCCCACCTTACTCTACTTGACTCAGCTGACAAGGGTTAACACAAACAACCGACTAGAGTAGGTGGTGCTAGTTAGAGTGAAAGCATTGCATTTTCACCAAGACTCACTCTAAACAGAACGTATTTTCCATCAAGGCATCATCAACTAAAGACAACAACTTCTTCGTAAAGGGAGAGGACAATAGATATCTAGATGTTGATAGTTATATAAATCCTCTTAGATTTTCCCAGCCTGTCTAAAAAGGTAAACATAGTTTCAAAAAAGGCTAACCTACAGGTACAAGAAAGAAAAGAAAGAAAAAATAAAAAGAAGAAGTAAATCGAAAGAAAAACAAGCAAGAAAAGCAAGAAAGCAAGAAAACCAAATCAAGTAAGAAAGCAAGCAAACATGCAAACTAGAATTCAAAGCAAAGTAACGCAAAGAAGAAAACACTACTCCTACTCCTATGCTAAACAGTGCATGGGCCTACTTACATGAAGATATATTTCCAATGTAGCCACTGGTGCATTGGCTAGTTCATGTTGGTGAAGGCATGGTTTGCAAGAAGCACATTCAAGTGAACCAACAAACATAAAATATAAAACAATGAAAACCAACACACTTCGAGTTCTAAAACATCCACAGAAAAGAAAGAGTGAATGCACAAGATAAACATTCTACAGAATTAATGTGGTGATGTGACACACTACCTGCAAATGATAAACATGCACACTCTTTGTACTGTGACATATGAGCGAACCTGAGAAATACCAATAGCCTTTTCTTTGCAAGCGTGCTCGCTGTGTAAGATTCCTCCAAAGCTTGAGCGGTGGGATCATGTGATTTGAGTGGAGGAAGTGAAATTTAGGTGTTTGGTTGATCTTTAATATGGAGCAGAGAGTGATGAGGAGCCTTGGGTGTTCCACAAATTTTCTTATCAGAAGTGGAACTAACCTCAGGATGACATGGGCCTAACATAACCATCATCTCAAGCTTAAGTGCCTCAATAGCCTATGGGGTTTCCACTTCATTGATGGATAGATCATCAGAGACCAGTGTCTTAGATAGATTAATAATGAGTGAATCAACATCATGATTAGATGAAGAAGTGCAGATATCACAATAACCAATATCAGGAAATTTAGGATGTTTGTTGGCATCCTCATGATTTGATGAATCACATAGAGGGGTAGATGAGAAGCAATAATGTTCACCCTCTCTGTTTCTAGAAAATGAAGATGAAAACTCAAGTGGATGTTCAATGAACAATTTGTCCTCTCCACTGCCAAATGATGTACTAACATCCAGTGCATTCTGTGAATGATCAGAACTAGATGCATCCATGGATGGATTTACATAACAAAAATTAGAGATAATAGAATCACCAACAATGTTAGGAAAATGTGGAGGAGGCACAGATAGAAGGAGGTCATCCTTCACCACGAGTTCATTCTCAGATGCTTAGTCATACTATTCGTGAATGGAAATGTAGGTTGGTTGTGCAACATCAACTCTGACGATGGCTTGATCCTCCTTCAAAAAGGATGTAGATTTTAGAACAGAAGAACACAAGACAGTGCAATTCGGAGTATCAATAGAATGCAAAGACGAAGGTTGATGTAACAAGTGTGTATGAAAACTCATGGGCTTCTCAACCAAATATGCGTAGATATTGAGAGTAGTGAGGGTGGGAGGATGTGACAGTTGAACAGACATGTGGGCATGTTATCCCACATCACTCTGTTGTGGTGGAGCTATTTTATTAGGGGAAGGCAGATAGTCACTTGTGACAGTGACTGTGTCTACTTGTGATTGCACAGCTCCATCACTAAAGTATGTCAAGCAGGGTTTGAACTTCAACTTCATCTTGGGATAGAGTGATTTGGTAAGGAAATATTCAAATATGTCCATGAGATACTGGAATTTCATCTGACTTTTTGGAGCTTCAAATATGAATAGATGGAAGCACTGTGAAAAATCCATAGGTGATTCATGCGGGGCCTTCCTTTGTTTTAACAATTTTTTGTCAAGTGCTTCAAGATAAAAATGGTGAAAAACAAATTCAATTAGATCATTGAACTGCTTGAATGAGTGCACACAGTTATGAGGTAGTATGTCACAACATCACAATGAATGGTCACAAAGTGTGTGTGCGAGCAACTAACAGATCTATGTTCCATTAAAACATTCCATGTTCTCCATGATTGCATGGAAATCATCTAAGTGCTTAGGCCAGGCCTCTTTGCCTTCACCATGATACATGATTTGTGACAAGTCATCCCAGAACTCCCTCTCAAAGAGAAAGGTATGTCCGATGGAAAGACATTTCGGAGGGTGAACTATAACAAACTCCATGATAATGGCAAAGATTCAGCACAGATTGTGAGGACTCATCTTTTCATTTGGCCCTTCTTCTAGCCCCAAAATTTTAAGGGTGTTGGACCTGCCAAAATCAAGGAATCTCCTTGGTATGAATTCCCAACTATACCTCACATCGTTTTATGTAGGAGTCCCATTCAATACGATGGTTGGGTTGCCATTATCTTGAAGATATGCCTTAGCTCTTGCTTGTCTTCACATGAGAGTGGTATGCTTTACCTTGGAAAAATGAGGTTCGCATGCCTGGTGAGTGCTAGTGTTACTTGTGTCAAGGTTCTATCACAGCAGAGGGAGGTTGGAGGTGAGTCTTAAGTTAGAAGGGATGAAGTCCCAACTCTATCAGAGACACACAACACAACAAGACATGCACAGCTTCTGGAAGAGAAAATCACACGGATGCAGTAGTCACAACACACAAGGGAAGATAGCACATACAACACCCAGTTGGACAATCTGCACGAGTGAGACGACCTTTATAACAAGTTTATGTGAAAGGTTATGTCTGATATCCGAGGGAGTAACCAACATGGGCAAGACAGTATTAACAACTTATAGAACACATTTTCATAAATATATGTATTAGAACAACTAAATGAGTTCAATTGTTTAACACAGGTTAAAGCAACATGTATTACAAGTGTTCAATATTAATCTTACAAACATTTACAACACATGTGTGAAAATTTGTTGGTCTGTCAGCAGGCTTCTAAATTAAGTGAAAGTTCCATGACACATCAATACACCATTACATCACTAACCTTGGTGGCGGGGTGTTGGAGCCACTGCTCTCTCCTTAAGGAAAATATTACAGACTCTCAAGGCTATGTGGGAGGATTGAAGGTGAAAAGTCCTTTGCATGTACAAATGAGGGCTATCTATAGCCAAGGGTAAAGCTAGCCCTGGTGACTATTCGACTTCCGTAATGACTATTTGACTTTCATGACTTTTCAACTTTACATGACTCTTCATATTACAAGTGGATCTCTTGGACTT
Organism: Pinus taeda; assembly: GCA_000404065.3. Lineage (NCBI taxonomy): Eukaryota > Viridiplantae > Streptophyta > Pinopsida > Pinales > Pinaceae > Pinus > Pinus taeda. Next base: position 228,781 of record APFE030800602.1, read on the forward strand.
CCACGTTTCATTACATTTATTTACAACAATATGACCCACAATAGTGATGTGGCAAACACAACTCATGACATGACTCGACATGACAGTGCTCATACATTCATACTACTGGTGATGTGCATGTTGAGCTGTAGTGTTGTTGAGTGATGGATGTCCTCTTAGTGTATCACAACTTCACCTCCACATGGAAAAGTGTTCAAAGTCCTCGATTATCATTGGGTTCACTTGATGCTTCATATGCATGTTTCTCCTTACTTGTACCTTGGCATGCTTGACATGCTTTTCCATTCGCAAAAATATCTCCTTGCATGTTTGTTTGTTCATCCGTTAGCAAACACATTCTCACATGTTCGTGCAGTCGTCCATTCGCAAACACATCTTCGCATGTTCGTTTTTTTGTGAAAATTTCTTCTTGCATGTTCATCCATTTTCTCGTCAATGAACACATCTCCTTATTCATCCCGTTTGTCATCGCATCATGTCCATTCATGTACCGATGTCTGCAAACACTCATGATGAGATGACATCAAATCCCTAAACCTCCTAATCTACCATGATGCATGGTCATTCGCTTTTGGATACAGGTGATCAAGAGAGAGGACAAGGCTTTGAAACTGCGCAAGGCAAGTTTCAAGCTGGGATGCGAGCTCCATGCACTGTTAGTGAAAATTTCACAAAGGTCACTCAAAGACTGAGAAGGACAATCCATATCAGCAATGACTGTCTGCAGGATCTAGCTCAGCTCTAGGAAAGATTTGCACAATTTTTGTAGGGAATCAGTGCCAGAAGTAGAGGGCCTTGGCAACAAGAAATACACAATTTCTGGAGGGATATGTTTGCTGCCTATAGGAGGCTTGGAAGCAAAAACTGTGCAATTCTTAAAGGGAGATGGGAACAGGGTGCAGGATTGCTAGAGATGAAAGTTGTGGAATTTTTGGGAAGCTGACTTGCTGAACACCTCTGTTCAATTTATGAGTTGATCAAGATGTTAGGAATCTCAGGGGAATGATCATGAAATCTACACAGTTTTCTAGGTGAGCATCTGCCTGGCTGTCTAGGTGGCTGGCTGGAAAAACTCCACAATTTTTGGAGGGAGACAGCGATGGGCACTGGATGTCTATTTGGCCTATTTGTGCAATATTCTTAGTCAATGGAGTGGGAAACTTCTACAACTTCTGCATAATTTTTGAGAGGAGTGAGTCCTAGGGTGATTGCTTGGTCAAAATCTCTGGTTGAAAATTAAGAGGCTTGGTCGTTTTCCTTGCAGGTAGTGCATATTGAGATCGCTTGCTAAGGAACTTCTGCACTATTCTGGATGATAATCAGTCCAATCAATTTCAGTATTGCTCAATCTAGGCTACCTGGGAGACAACCTCAGGCTCTGCGTAATTTTGGGCAGCAACACATGTTCACATAGGGCTGAAATTGTGAAATGCATCTCAATGAAGGTCCAACTATTAGAGGGTGATCTGGTCGTCAAAATTTCAGCAAAATGAATAAGTGTGTGAGTGACTGAAATTATGCATACATGACCTTGCCAACACACACTCAAGATGACTCGACAACAAGAAACGTCAAACCATCAAGACAACATATACTCAATGTGACTGACGAACGGTGCGAACAACAAGTGCAACACTTATGACAAATCATTGAACGACTGCGACAACGCTTGCACGACAATGCTTACAACATCTTGTGTGAGTGCAATAGATGTTTACATAGTTAACACAACTCAAACACAACCTTCAACATCATGAGAACAAGGTCACAAGCATGACATAACAGTTGGTCTAACAAGTGAAAAAGAAGCAAGACATGTAGAAGAAACACATAAGATGACTTTTAGTGTTTGCGCACATGGATGTTACTGAGTACAGGGCGATATGAAAATGACAGGAAGACCTGCAAACTCAACTAAGAAGTGTACTTCGAAAGATGTTTTGTATTTACCATACTTACCCTCAACATGATCATGCATCCAATGGAGTTTGCATGCGGTCCTGATATTTTCCATTACTCGATTCCTCAGTCCTTCTCCTCAACTCCTTGGAAGCAATTTTAGCATGTCACCTTTTCATGTAGTCACTGAGAGGTAGATCTGCGCAATTTTAGTGGATAGTGTCTGCTGCCGAAATGAGGCCCAGGGAGATGTATCTGCATAATTTCTGCATGCAAGACTGATAAGAGAACTTGGAAAACACTGCATAGTTTTTAGGCTCAAAGCACTACTACGGGACAGGATTCTCGAGAGGACACCTTCACGCAATTTCTAAGGGCAGTTCAGTTGTACTGCTCTACACATTCATGGAGAGCATTGCCGGCTAGTGCCTCTGCGGGCTGCAGGGTTTCAATAGACAGGGGAGGTTTGTGTCATTATGCACTCCGGGGTTTCAGAAGGTAGGGGAGGAAGCTTGATGGTTGTAGAAACAAAGTGCATAGTGCCGAGAAGCTAGATGAGGCTAGTTTTCTTGGGAAAATGGCTAAGTGTGAGATCAATGAAACATATGAAAGCATTGATAGAACTTAACTGTGATGGCACACAGACACTTAATGACACAATGTAGACCATCTAGAATACATAAGACATACTTTTCTTGATGCAACAACCTTTGTGACATGAGTGCATGAGGTTAGTGTGAAACATGTCTCTGTGATGACAACCACTCATATGCACAAAATTCCATTGAAGAAAGAAAACATCCCCTTTGAATGACAAATAACAACCCTTGTGCCCAAATATGACACATGCTACATGAAGATGTGAATGTAGACAAATCTTAGGATCAAGGAGGGGAGCTTGAAATCATCAGCTTACCAATGAAGCGACCAAGCATAATCAATCATAGGATCCGCGGTATGCTCCGAAATTTGCATGCGAGCCAAAATTTTGGAGGGTGGTTGTAGCCACTATAACAAAAAACTAAAGAGTAGAGAACTTCTAATCACACCTTAGGTTTAGAGAAATTAATAATGCTTGAAAATTTCATCATTTATCATAAATTTAATACTATCTAAATTTATTTTTTATTTCAATTTTTATCATTTTTTTAAAAATGTTAGCAAAATAATTTGTAATATTTATTTAAATATTTTTTAACCCGTTTATTTTTTGTTTTTACTATAATTTTTATTATTTTATTATTTAATGATTAATAGTTTTTATTTGAAAATATTAATTAAAATAAAATATAATAATTATTTAAAATATTAATAAACTAATTCACTTCTAGTTTTTATTATATTTTTTATTGTTTAAATAATTAGTGATGCTCGTAAAAAAAATCTAAAAATTGGCCTTTGTGAGGGGAAAACCTCCTTTCATTACACAAATCAACAATTCTTAGATGATACAAATTACAAGACCTCCTTTCTATATATAGGAGCCTAAGGGGTTACAATATAATCAGAGCCTACATAATAATAATATTTTAAGGGCGCAACAATAACAATAGTGGGCTTCTATGGGGCACAATAGTAACAATATGGGGACTGCAAGGGCACAAAAAGACAATCAGGGGGTTGTACTAATAACAATAAGGGGCTAGACTAGTCGTATAGAGGCCTAACATTTCTGTCTCCTTAAAAAAAGTGTTTTCCTCAACGCTTCAGTAGTTATGGATAATTCTGTATAAACTTTTCATCCTCCCATGTGGAATCTTCCGTGGATAAGCTCTTCCACTTGATGAGATACTCTGAAATTGATTAATCTCATAGCTATTATTTTCTTATTTCCGTGGTTTCTTAAGGTTCCAATATGATTTTTCCTTCCTCGTCAAGTTCCATCAATGTTGTTTTAACTATGAGCTTGTCACCTATAACCTTCCTTAAGCATGAAACATGGAGAACTGGGTGCACTTAGGAAGATGCAAGAAGCTCCAATTTGTATGTCATAATACCAGTCTTTTGCAACACCTTGTAAGTATCATAGTACTTTGGTGATAATTTATTATTCTTATTATTCTTCTTATCTTGCTTGAGGTAAATTTGTTTGTATGGTTATATCCATAAAAATACCCAGTCCCCTACTTCAAAACATATTTCATTGTGATGTTTATCTATGTGTTGTTTCATTCGATTTTGTGCCAAATTGAGGTTACCCTTTAAGAGTTGGAGAACTTGTTGTTGATGGTTGATGTGATATTCCATTGCTTGAACCTTAGAATGATTGTCCAAGACTTTGTGGATATCTGTAGAAATATATTATTTTTTGTTTGAATCTCTATTGAACATAATTATGCAATTACACCTCGGTGTTCTTTCTTTTAATATTTTTCATGCCATTAGAGCTTATTATGTTTCCTCGTTTCTGTGTGATACCCCTTAATTCAACTTCCTTTCCTTCGAAAAAAAATTCAAGAAAATTTATTGAAAATTAAAAGCTATCATACACAAATATTGTAACCATTGGACTCTTGGTACAACATCAACACCACCCATTGGAATGGAAATTATTATACAACTAAATACATATTATCCCATGGATAGCTTGATATTATGGCACTTTCCAGAGATATTTATGGTTCCTAAATTTTGCAACCAACACTTGAAACTCTAGTGCTAGATATACGAAGCAATTTAATTCCTTGGCTATCTTACAATGAATAAAATTATGGGTACTACCCAAATCAATCAAAACTATTACCTTTTTCTCCCTGATATGTCCTTCTATATTGAGATTTTGAGCACTGGTAATTCTTGTCTATGCATTACAAAATATTGTCAGACTCATTTATTCTTTCTCTAGGATTGTTCCTGTTGTATATCCCCTTCTTTTGACATTGCTTATTCATTTTATTCCTTATCTTCCCAATCTATGTAAATTAATTTCTTTTCAACACACTTATGACCTTTAGTGTATTTTCTATCACAACTATAACAAAGCCCTTTCTCTATTTTTTTCTTCCAATTGTTGTTGTGTCAACCTCGTAGGTTATGGAAGGCTAGGAGCAACAACACTTCCATATTTATAGTTGTGAGTGGTAGGATCCTTTGTTGCCATAATTTTTCTTTCCAACCTGAATGCATTCTCCAATTAATGAAGTTTCGAAAGACACACTTCATGTTATATTTTATCCTTTAAAGTTCCTATGAGGGCATCAAATCTATGCTCCTCTAGAATATCATTTACCCTTATATTCAATTTTTGGAAGTCCTCAATGTGCTCCACCAGTGACCCCTTTTCTTTGAGATTTATCAATTGGCTAAAGAAGGTGTTTCTCTTTGTATCCTCATAATGTGTTATAATTTCCTCTGTAATAATTGAACAAGAGACAACTTTTTTATGGGAGAAAATCCATTGATACCATACAAACTAATTGGGTTCTAAATATAGAGTTTCAATGTGTGTCTTTTGTGTGTTTTTCACATTATGGAGATCAAAATATTGATCCATTTATAGTATCAATGTTACGAGATACTTTCCATCAGACTTCATCATATCAATTTTTGGAATATGTTGGCTATTTAATCCAATGTTAGAGTCTATGAAATCATGATTAACATTTCTTTTGTTCACATCATGAGTTTCCTCTACTACCTTTTCACCATTAGGAAGCATTTCTTGTAGAAACCCTTTCAAGTAATTCTTCAAATCTGCCATGTTGTCTTTCAATTTTTCTTCTATACCATCGATCTTAGCTTCTGTTACTTTTTGTGAGAGCAAAATTTGTTTCACTTGGTCTCAAAATTTTGACATATCATGTTGTATTTCTTCCTCTTCTGCATGTGTCATAGTAGATATTTTTTGGTTGCTTACTAAGTGTTTCCATTTTATTTCTCTGGGGCATCAATTAATCATAATTATGCTTCATTATTCCCTTTGAATCACTTCAAACTATTTTTTCAAAAAAAAAATCATGTAAATTTTAAAAACTACACAACTTTCTTTCTCGCTTTGTAGGATCTCGATATTGAATCTATTGTAAATCAATAATTTTGGATCTCCAAGGTCTAAAATATCATCCTATGGTATCCCTCTGAGTCCTCTTTCCAACCCCACAAGCCTAATCAATATTGGATTCTCCAAGAAAGAGTTATGGTCAATCTCCCATGATGACCTGATTGTAGACTTGTTCAGTAGAGAGAACTTGTACGAAGTACCATGTGTTGTTGTTTCGACCTTTTTCCCTAAACCAATACCCAAAAAACTAAAAATGTCCTCTTTCTTTTAGTTTTTACTAAATTTTAATCCAATACTCAAAGAGAAAGTTATGACGGTTTTCCCAAGGTCACGTGTTTGAGATGGAATTCGAGAGCCTGCAAAAACTCTAACACACTTGGATCATATCTCCAAACATATAGCAAACCAAGATCTACAAGTTTTACTTAAATTTCATCAAGATTTCAGCTCCTTTTGATAAAAATTCCATCTTAGGAACCTTTGTAGAAAAAACGTTATAGCAAAAATTCCATGATGGCCTATTTGAAACAGCGAAACCCTAGAATCAAAGCTATGATACCAAATGTTATGCAACCAGCTCACAAATTATAAGAAGATATAGATCAACAACTTCAAAATTAGTCTCGTCGATGGGGAAACCTCCTTTACATTACATAAATAGACAATTCTTATATGATAAAAATGACAATACCTACTTTCTATATATAGGATCCTAAGGGGTTATAATATAATCAGAGCCTACATAACAATACTATTGTAAGGACACAACAATAACAATAGTGGGATTCTATGGGGAACAATAATAATAATATAAGGACTACATGGGCACAAAAATATAATAAGGGGGTTGCACTAATAACAATAAGGGGTTACACTAGTAGTATAGGGATCTAATATTGAAGTTCTACTGCTACTAGGTCTAATTTCTTCTACTGCAAGGTCAATGTTATAGGTCGAATTTGTTGTTAGAAGGTTATCATCTAAAGAGGAAGGAAGGGTTGACTTGATGATTGAAGGAATTTTGTTTCTAGGTTAAAGAGTCTTGGATTATCTCGTCTTGGATTATCTTGTCTTGTCTTATGAAACTATTGAAGGAAGAGTTGTTGACTTGTTTTCCCCTGTATAACATTTTTCCCCTGGTTGTCCCACAACATCTAGCATCCTGAATATTCATGTTTTTTATTTTATAATTTCTTGATGAAAAAAAGGTAAAATAATAACATAAGAAAGTTAATAATAACACAAGAACATTTCAACGGATCGAAGGTTAGAAATTTTGTAACTCCTCTGTAACTTCAATTGGAGAAAGCTCTGACGCAAGTTTCCAATGTTGTTGGCACTTGGTCATGTAACTCAATGAACCAAGGGTGTAGAGAAATAGCACAAGAAGATAGACCCACGACAGGATCCTAAGGAGATTAGCACCTAAGTGTTATTTCATTGGTCACACCACCCGGTCCTATGGTGGAAAAATAATAATAGGAAAAGAAAAAGTGGCTAAAGGCCAGTATCATAATCTTGTGATTTCGTAATATCCTTCCTTAATAAAGTTACAAAATTTTGGGCTCAAAAATTGTATCACATAGGTGTATGAAGGATGAATGAGTTGACATCTAAGTAAATGTGCATAGTAAGTTTGGTGTCGCAGGAGTAATGGTGACTGTAAAGATCACTGAGTCAAGGCGACAAGGACCATGGTTGCACAAGATTATTTAAAGGATTATGTTATGAGTTGAGACAAACCATCCTTGATATTCCTTATGTGCTATGATAAATTAAATCAAGAACAGAGTCTTAGGGACTTAAGGTCTGATCACATTTGAGAGAAGCCATGTAGAAGTTAATTTCAAGATTTATGAGCAATTAATAAGCATGGAAGAACCTCTTAAGAGTATAGATTGACATAGATTTAACTCTCAGCATGTAGAATCACATAGTGACCCGTCCTTTTAATTGATTATGTTGTAGCCATAGTTCATGAGTGAACGAAGCCCATTCTTTGATTTAATGTTGCAGCAGTCGAATTCAAGTAATGAGATGCAACAACAAGATGGAGAAGCCATGTAGAGGTACACTTTTATAGTGTGAATGGCAGAGTGATGGTTGATAGAGACTGCACCATTCACTATATTATAGTGAAACAAAACCAAGATTGCAGTAGAGAAATGTGGGGGAGGCAACATTGTTACTAGTGAGTTGTGTGCATGGGGGCTTCACTCAATGAACCTCTAACGTATCATGTGTGTTCATGGAATATTAAACAATACCCTTAATTTGACTACATATTGGAAAATGCCTCTAAAAATCATAGTATTTAACCCCCTACCAATACAAACCCAATACACCTTCCCAATTCAAAAAACCATACTTTAACTAGAGATTGTAGCTATCCATTTTTTCATTAACATTTTTTATACCCCTTTATATTTTTTTCATTAAATTTGAACTCCATTTTTTATAATTGCCAACATAAATATATCCACCAATATATTATGTCATTTTTTCTTCAATATATATCCCCCAATATGAAAACACTTGATATGGTATTGATCCCCCAGTGAAGACCGTGTGGTTGTGTGGAGAGATTTGTGGGTGTGTGTGCATTGTTGAGAGAGGCCAAGTCCACCAGTGCTGCAAAGAGAGGATGAGAATGTCTATGTAGAGGAAAGAGACCCCGAGAGAGCTTATGTTGTTGCGTGAGAGGTCGAGAAAGCTTATGGAATAGAAGGGGTTGAGTGTTGAATATATGTTGTTGAGATAAGAGGGTCAATAATAGTATGATGTCATGGTGTGGATAGGGTGTTAAGAGACTGTCGAGTAGTACAGTGTGTTGCTACAAAGTAAGAAGAGGATAAAGTTCAGTGTGGGATGAGTAGAGGAAAGGTTGTTGAGGAGAACAAAGTTGATATCAAGCAGAGTAGTTGCCATCTACATAGAACATTAGTTCCTTATTGAGTGTGGGTTGGAGCTTGCATATAGGAAGTTGGTTCTTCCATCTCTAGTGGGTATCTTATGAAATCTTGGTGGTTGGTGCCTCTTGTAATTCAGTGCTTCCAAAAATCCAAGGAGCTACAAGTTGGTTCTTGCAAAACATCTGTGAATTTGGTGATTCACATGGTGCTTTTGGTAAGTTGACCAGATGTCTACAAAAGAAGGCATTTGGTGCTTCCTTCTATTGGGTTATAGCAAACAATCAAATGGAGTTGGTTCTTCCTATGAGTGGTAAAGTAGGTGCTCTTATTTTTACATCAATAACAAAAACAAGCTTTTGTGGTTTTTCTCCTAGAAGTGGTTCCACATTAAACCTTTGTCTCATATTTGTGTTTCTCGTGATGTGTATGCTTGTGCTGATTCATATGGCTACTATTGTGGTTTTTTAATGGTTTCTCTCATTTAGTGGATGCCAAGTTTGAATGAGTAAAGAAAAATTTGCATAAAATTTAAAATTAGCCTTAATATTGATTCACCCCCCCTAGTATTAACATTGGTTCCAACACACTCACTACTACCCTTTTTAGGTTCTTTATTTCATCTTCAAGCTTCATCTTATCTATCGACTACATAAGATTCAGTTGTAGTTAGGGTATATTAAAAAAGGGCTTGTAAGTAGCCATGGTTTCCAACATTTTCTTATATGTTTATCTTGATGGTTTATTAAAGATTTCGGGAAGGAAGATCAATCACCATAATAGTGATGTTTATTTTATATCAAAGTTTTCTGCCTTTATTAACTCAGGCTTTTGTATTCTATTATATAAATTATAGTCGAAGACTGCTTGGCCAGAAATGAGATTAATCTTCTTCATTTTGGGAAAAACAATTTGCATATTTATTTCTTTGAGCTATTTCCTAATAATGTAACAATGGTTAGGGATTTTATGCCCTTTGTTAGGTTCCTATACCAATAGGAATCATAATTTTGAATGAATAAGGTTAAGCCTTGTAATATGATACATACCTTTGCTTTTTGCAAATGTTTTCCATATTAAAAATTTAAAAAATGTAAAGAGGGTATGTCCTAAAAGAAATATCAAAGGACAAAAGAATAAGAGAAGGTAAAAAAATGAAAATATATGAACCCGAAAAATAAAAAGAGGCCATGAAAGTGTGCAAGTCTAAATGCCACTACTACTTACTTTTATGCATAATAATGATTGTGTGCAACTTGTTATTCATGCCACAATCTATGGTAATCAAATTGTTTAATCTTGGTTATTTCATGCTTTGAATATTATATTTATAGTTAGAGAATAAAATCTGACCAGACAGTTTAATCTTGGCAGATCATTAGATAGGTAGAGAAAATAAAAGGAGCTCATTAGTTTAATCTGAGCCCTTGGATGATATAAGGTTAGAATTAGATAGATTACTTTTCAAAAGAAAAATGGATGATAAGGGTTTGCTAGCCTAAATGCACCCACATAAAATGAAGAAAAAATGGTAGTCTAAGTAATGGGTAAGTAGAAGAAAGGTTGTTGAAGTATAAAGTTGATTGGATCAAAACACATGCATCATGCTAAGACACATATTTCAATATGCATGATCAATTATGGAAGAAAAAACAAAGGTTTGCAAGTTAACGTGATTAACTCCCCCTCATTCATTACTCCCCTTACTAATTTCCTATCCACAAGTATATTCTAGCACTTTAAATCCTTCAAGTCAAAGAAGCTCAGAGAATTTCTCTGGATTTTGGTGGGACTGAACCCTTGGCTTAATCACTTATGGACATAAGTGTTAGAATCCCCTTCATAAAATTCATTTCCCTCTCATTATCCTAATAAAACTCCTTTTCCTAAGGATAAACTTCATTTGCGTAGGAAAAGTGAAAACCCCCATGTTAAATTCTATTTCACTCAAACAACCCACAAAAGTACTTTATCCTAAGTATCAAATGTATGTGAATAAAATATGCATATTTTAAATTTATGTAGAGGGTATGCTCACTCCACTCATTTCATTTTAATTTCTAACTTAATTATATAAATCCCCCGATATATCTTTTCCCTTGATTATATAAATCCCCTAAAAAAATATCTCAACCCTTAGTTTAATTATAAACTATACCATTTACCCCATATCTCAACAAATAGATTAATCATTGCATTAAACCCCACCTAATAATTTTAACCCGTCATTAACCTATAATTAATCCCATACTTCCAAAGTTAAAAGGACTAGGCCCCCCTGAAACCCATGCTCTTATCACCTGCGCACCTCTCTTGCCCGAATGTCATCTGATCACCATCCTCCTCATCCAACGATCCACAGCTATATCGACCACGCTCGATGGCTGACCTTTAACCACCCGATAAAGTAGTTTTCCCCAGCCCCTCGACTGCTATGAGTCGATCTCTAAAGTAGATTAGGTGACCCCTCCTCAATACTACGTCCTCCTCATAAGCAGTGCAATGGCCTTGGCTCAACCCAATAAACCGCCCACTGTTCATTCATGAATTACTCGCCAAAAAATTATCGTTGCTCCATAAAAAGGCTAAGAAGCCCTTTTTCACCTTTTTCGCTCATTTTCTTCGTGAACCTCTACGAACTAGTGCGACACCTGCCAACCTGAAAACTACCAAGTAACCCCATTTTAGTCCTCAAAGAAGCTGCGAAGACCACCTTCAAAGCTCTCAGAGCCCTTTCAACCTTCCGTCATCGTCCAAAACACCAATTTGAAGACAATTCACCAAAATTCTAGGTTTTTGTGAAATGAATTACTAGCCATCCTTTGAATTTGAAAATGTTATGTATTTAAAAGTATTTTAATTATGTAACATTAATTGGAAGTAATTTAAATTCAAACCACATACCCAAGCCCTTCCCAAAGTTTCCAAATTACCTCCCAACCCTCTGATACAACTCTACTCTACCAAATTCAAATTCAGAAGAACTAAATTATGCCTGCCCCTATTGCCATGTATGTTAGACCCATCACAACTCCCCATCTGAACCTAGACCACCTTCCCCTAGTGGATAGGGATTTCCAAATCAGAGATACAAGTGCATATGAGGTACTGCTCAAACTTCATTCTTTGAGCAGGGACAAATATCTGAACTATTTTGATGACTTTGGTCTTTGGGAATCCAATTTTCCCAAATACCAATTTCCCCAGGTACATGTTTTTCCTGAAATTGTCCATATGTGCCATTCCTGTTGCATTCCCATCCAGAGAGAAATAATGTCCCCTAACCAAAAGATTTTGTTCACAATCACAACCGAGTTAATCAATGAGATGTTACAAGTCCAACCAAGTCCAATCCTAACCCCACTCTCAATTTGACATTTGTTAGACTAGTACACCAAGTTGAGTCCATCAAAACTGGCCCAATTATTCCAAACTTTCATTGTTGAAGACAAGCACAATCCTAAATATGTCGCTCCATATGTTTCTACCATTTTCTCTTAAATAGGAAAGCATATTATCACTATGATATCATGTGTTCTGGGCTACATGACTGATGAATTTGTTGATGAGCTTATCCTAGCCTTCATGTCCATATTCACCCTAAGAAAGCCTCCTGCTACTATATAAAATTATGCCCAGTTCATAGCTGAGAGGATGTATTAATAGTTTATTAGAATGGACAATGAGAGAGTGTTCAAATGCTCATCTGTATTGTACCACACGTTTCTATATCATTAGTCAAATAGGTTTTCTTTCACCTTTCAGAAGCTTGATACCAGAGGCTAGCCCAGCTTTGTCATATTTTGAACACCACTTTTCCACAAACACTCATCACCATACACTTATACAGATTTCATTGGTTCTTTTCTCCATCCAGTCATGACCATGCTAACAGGAAGTCCTCCACCTAGAATAAGCCAAGACATCAAAAGGGTCCTCCAATTGTCTAATCAAATTAAAGTGGGATATTTGTAGCTTTACCAAAACAACATAGAAATAAGAATCTATGGGTGCCAGCATGTCCCATACAAACTCCCCAAATAGATCCCCATGAGGTTTTTTTCTCTAGAGTACTATAGGAAAATAATGAACTTTGATGAAGTCAATTTTGTATCAGCTAAGAAAAGAATATAGTTCAAAGTCAAAAACTAGTTAGGCCCTTTCATTTGCAACTCTAGAAAAGCAAGGTAAGAAGTAGATATGATTCTACAACAGATGAAGTTTCAAAACAGTTTCATGTGGAGATATCACCCTCAAGGGTTTTTTACCGGACTTAGACAAAAGGTCAAATTAGGGCTTACATTCATCATCCCATACTAGAGATTTAAATATATGAAAATCAATTTGAGTGGTTGGAGAACACTCTTGCGGATAGGGATAGCACAAAGGTAAATGTTGAGAACGCCTTGATTGATTTAGAAAGATAGCTTGATGAAAGCTTCTTTCTGCAAGTACCTAAACAACAAGAGAGAACCATGAGCACCCCTCCTATTATGCAGACTCCTCAGAATGAGGAAAGGAATCCCAAGAGAAATAGAGAGGGAGCCTCCACTTTAGCCATGGACACCTCCAATGTGCAATATGAGGGCAACTAAACAAAAATGTCAAGGCTCAATCTTGTTTCAGAATAGGAAGACACAGATGGCTTAGAAGAGGTAACTAATACTAAGTTCGACATGAGCAGGTGCACAACTTCATCTAGAGAAACTCAAGAGCCATCGACATCACAGAATCAATTGTTGGAAAGGCAGCTCAGTGTAGAAGTCTCCTCATTCAGTAGGTCTGATGATAAAAACAAAGACATTAAAGACAAGTATAAAGAAATCAAGATGACAAATGAAAAACTGAAGGCCCAATCTTATGCACAGTATTTAAAGATTACACCTACCAATCAAACCAAGTTGATGTCATCTTTTGACATCAAGGAGGGAAAGATGAAAATGTCCTTTATAAAACCAACTGTGCAACCACCAAGGACATCAACAAATTATAAAAAGATTGATTTTGAGGTATTAGCAAAGGATATCCATCCCATAGACAAAACTGACTTCCAAACAAGTTGGCTAAATGATTTACTCCACCCTCACTGGAAAAACCATAGTTGCCCATCAATTGCAAAATTCATTGACCAATATCTAGGCTTGGTATCAATTGGACAAGGCCTCCTCATAGGCCAAGGGTACTACAATTAAGTCCTTGGAAGACTTGGTGATTGAATTGGGATATGATACCAAAGACATCAAAGTCATTGAGCAACTTATTAAGAAGAAGAATGATGACATTGCAAAACATAAAAAACAATTGAATATACCTCACTTGTAGCATCCCAAAACACATGAAGTCTTGGAGAGCTAGGCTAAGCATGAAGAATTGATGGACCTAGTCTTGAAACTCAATGATCAATTAAGGGAAACAGAGAAGGGATTGGACACTTTAATCCAATTAAAGAATATTGACATTGCCACTACCTCAGTGAATGCCATCCCAACAGCCTCAATAATTGTTCTTTCTACATTGGCTCCAATAGCTCATATGGCCACAACAGAACATGTTTTAGCATAGTCTACATCAACAACAGGTACATCAGATGAAGCATCAAAATTGGTTAGAGCTATGGAGGAAATGTCCATACAAGCTATAGAAATGAAAAAGCTAAAAGAAAAGGTTTCAAGCTTGGAAACTGATTACAAGCTTGCCAAAATCATGCACAAGGAAGAAGTGCAAAAGTCTACTAGAATTACTTAAAGAATAAAATCCATGGAAAAGGACATGACCCTGAGAGAAACTCTTGGACAGGCTAAGGAACTGTTATGGGCCAATATCATTGACTATTTCAATGATATTTGACCATCTATTAAGGTAATTTTTTAGCAGATAGATCTAATAAAGATGGCTACAGAGGCCACGCAAAAGGTAAAAGAGGAATTTGGAGAAATGCCCAAAGATGGCACTAGAATCATCAAATTCCTTAACAATAAAAATAAATATGAGCTCCAGGAATTGGATATAGAGGATAGAACAAAAAACAAATTTGGAGGTAAGGAAGGTCCTTTCCAAGAGAAACTTGATGTTAAACTTTGAGGACAAATGTCAGAATATGCAGGTAGCCATTGATAGATTCATGGCTAAGTTTTAGATTTTGAGAGAGAAAGGGTTACCGAGTCCCTTAGTCATAAATGACAAGCTCATGACACAACAATATTACAATAGAAAACTCAGAGAGCTAGCAAAAGAATAGGCTAGTACATCTTCAATGAAGGCATTGCCAATATGCAAAGTACTATACCAAAGCTTTGAAAACTTGTTTTACCTCCAACATGAGGTAAAAGACTTGTTTGTCAATAAGCCTACTTTTTCCATGTACACTGAGGCAGATGAAATATACAGAAGGATGTCGAAGATCCAATTACCTGATGCTGAAATATGGGAAAATTGATTAATTTACTGTAAAAAAAGAAAAAAAATGCAGTAAAAGGGTAAAAGTAAAACAACTAAGTGAAAAGATGAAAATAGGTGAGCAGGGTCAAAGAGTATCAGTGAAGAAGTGTATCAGATGAAAGCCTAAAGTTACTAAAGCCTCCAGCTTGAAAGTTCAAAAAACAAAGAGCATAAAGGGCTAAAATCAAACCATAAAGGCCAGCAACACGAAAATAAATGGGACAACATGAAAGAAATTCAATAGTTGTCTATATCTTCTTGCAAGAAGATAGTTTTATTTCCTAGATTAAGTCTCAAGTTAGTTTGAGATATTGTGTAATAATTTTTGTATAAATACTTCACAATTTGAAGTATGTAGTGTGGATTCTTAGACATTTCTATAGAGCTTTTGATCAAAAGACCGCAAAGCTATTGTATCATTGACTGTGCCAACAAGCTGGATTGATGAATAAAGACAAGATATTTCATAGGATTCCTGTGTTGAGTGAAGTGAAGACAAGTATTTTCTTATGTTATCATTATCTTTCTTAAAGTTTTTCCACAATCTTTAATTTATTTCTAAATCTGAATGCTATAACTAGAATAATATCTCAGAATTTGTTTAAATACACTGTGTTTTAACATCTATGCATATGAATCTTTTCCACTAATATCTAAGTTAAGGAATTCTTAATTGCTCCTTAGTTTAGGTTGTTTCTTGATAATTTAGACCAAAGGATTCTTAATTGACCTTTGATTTCGATTACTCTCTATTCCTAGTTTATATCCCAGTCTGAGAACCCTTAATTTCTCTCTCACCCTGATTAAAACCATTTCACCCCTTGTTCCAAAGACATGTACTTTAATCTACTAGCTTACCCTTTTAACATTCCCTGTAGTAAGTTGATCCAGTTCTACTGCCCTTCTATTGACTCCAGATCCCAATGGTCTAAAGATATCATTCTATCCATCTGTTTCAAGGATCCCACCACCCAATCTTGAATACAAATCAAAAACCCCCAGAACATTCCTAACTAGCATAAAATCTTAGCAAACAAAGCTACATCATATAGAGAGGTCCCTCTCTGAGCCTAGATTGTCTAGAGCCTATGCCCCAAATTTGTTTTGTGGTTACCTCGATCATTTTCTTTCTTCTAATAACTTCTAGAGAAATTTCTCAGTGATAACATAGCGGTGACTATACTAGGGACCATCGAATCCTTAGTCTTAATAAAGCTTTAAGAAAATTATAAATCTACATTTTGAGCCTCTTAAAGTCATTTGTTAGAAGTTATTTGAAAAATTGCACAAACATAGTTAAAAAATTTGAAATTATGGCTTCTACGAAGACTCATTTTACTAGGGCTAATCTAGATCCAAACTCACCCCTATAATTGATAATCCCAACCTAATTTCAAGAAAATCTAAAAAGGAAGAAATTTCGGTTAGCCAAATACCATTAGTTAAAGCTAACTCATGTCCTAATGAGTAGTTATTTCTAAAAGAACTTCCCTTTGATGTGCCATTTGATCTTTCATTATTTAGAACAAAATCTGAAAATGCAATTGATGAAACTGTCCTAGATCCTAACTTAGAGCATACCTTGAAATTCAACAGGCCAACAAATCAATTTATGAATACATTATGAAATTGCCACAATCATCGATTAATATTGCCACTACCCCTGAGCTTTTTGAACAATTGTCCACTACTTTTATTTCACCATTGTTCCCTTCAACTTCAACAATAATACCTTCTGAATCCATTCTTCACCACCATTTATACCTTCACTCCCTCACCAACCTATCATTACTTATTCACCATCTACTACTCCTAGTTCTTCATCCACTTCTGCATCATCTCCAAGTACCTCAACCCCACACCTTAGCCCCTCCCAACTTACAACAATGGCAAGCAGATATGCTCCCCTTGTTTTACCTACCCAACTTCATTTTATGCCTACAGATGTCTGACTTTTTTGAATTACATGAAATAGATGAAGCAGATGTCCAAATGAGACTCTTTGCCCAAACTTTAGCCGGTGTTGTCAAGAAGTGGTTTAAAGCCTTTCCTACCAACCAAATTGCAGACCTAGCGAATTTTCAATGATTATTTATTGATAGGTGGGAAAAGAAAAAGAATCCCTTACAAATCCTTTCAGACTACGAGAATATTAGAAGAGGGCCTAATAAAACTGTTCAGATTACTACACTAGATTCAATAATATATATAATGCAATCCCAGTTAACCTTAGACCCCCACCTGACTTAGCATTAAAAAAGTTCCCTGATGGTTTTGACACAGATATGGCATACCAACTTAGGGAAAGAAACCCCCCAACATTAGAAGAAATGCAAATTGTAGCAGTTATTGTAGAAGGTAATTTGTTAGCTAAAAAGGCTAGAGTTAGAAATGAAAGGAGAGAAAATGCAAAGGATGAAACTTCACCATCTGACATTAAAATAGATAGTTTAGCCAAAAGTATGGAAAGCCTAATGGATAGATTCAACAACATATAAAGGAAACCCCAGTGAGATAACCAACAAGCACCTCCAGTTAGAAACTGAAATTTTAGAAAAATACCAAAACACAGGGAAAAATGGACCGGATTAGAACATCAGGCCTCCTTTTCAAGAAAACTATGCAGAGACATCCCATTCAGAAGATCTAGAACAAGATACACAAATTAACCTAACGGGAATAAATGATGAGGACACTGTTTTTCTAACTCGAGATGAGCAGGAACTGTATATGCTCCAGCAATTACAAATACAATTTGGGGAATCATTTGATTATAAACAGGGATATGATTCTACCATCTTTGAAGTTCATAAATAGTATAATCTAAGAAGCAAAACGAATACTAATGTCCCTGACCAAACCAAGAAAACAATACAAAATAAACCCAAGAAAGTAAAATAAGCCCCTGTTTCAAAAATCCTCCAAATTCTCCCTATGAAAAACCCAAAACCTTCTAGTCCTAAAATTGTAGACATAACCACTGATCGACATGTTGCTAATCAACCATCCACTTCAATTCCACCTAAGAAACTAGTGGACAAAGCTCAAAACATCATATTTGAAAATCCACATAAGGAGGCCCCCAATAAATGAAAAGAAGACAAGCCTACTCAAATCCCTGCTACAAAAATTCAAAACCTTCATACATAAAAAGTTTCTTTGCCATTCAATTTGGGAGCAAAGGTAGAAAAGCTAAATATTTCAGTTCCTTTAACATAACTAATCAAGAATGACACTTATAACTCATAGATAACTTGGACCTTAAACATTTTTTAAAATGAGCATTTAGTCAACTTATTTGATGACCAACCAAAACTTATATTTGGTCCAGATGTTAATGGAAAACCATTAGAAGGAGGAGTTCCACCTTTCTACATTAGCCTTCGTATCCAGGACAAAATTCTACACAATGTAATGTTGGATTCTGGGGCCTCCCACAACTTAAAGCCCAAATCAGTGATGGAGAAATTAAACCTAGACATTACAAGGCCTTACAAAGACTTATTCACATTTGACTCTAGTTAGGTAAAGTTTCTAGGATTGACTAAAGACTTGTGTGTCACTTTAGTCCAATGTCCTACCAAAATCATCCTTATGGATATTGTAGTTGCTGACATCCCACCAAAGTATGGCATGTTGTTATCCAGATCATGGGGAGCCAAACTTCAGGGACCCTTACAACTAGATATGTCATATACAACAATCTCTGTTTTTGGACAACCTAAGAAACTATAACAAGAAACCTTAATGAAATATATGGTAAGTAGCCAGGATTGACCTCAAAACTTTCCCATATACTCCATACAATCAGATATTGATTCTTTTATCCTGTATAATTCTGATCAAACACAAGAAGAAATTTCAAATAGTACTGATATAGAATGAAAAGAAATTGTAGTCTCTACACAAAATGAAACTAACCAGACTACAAAATTGTTCAATGACAAAGATGGTCAAATTGCTATAAATGACGAAAAATTTGTTGCACCAGATAGTGTAATATAGATCATGAGATATTGTCGCATTTAGATTTTGATGGATCAGTCAATATGTTAGGAGACGGAGCAAGAGTGTGGATATATAATTTGGAAAATAATTACTCAGAATGCCATGCATATAGATTGAATTTTAAATGTACCAACAATATGGCTGAATATGAAGCATTAATTTTAGGTCTTAACTTAGTTAGGAATCTAGAAGCTAAAGGAGTCTCTATCATGGGAGACTTTGAACTAATTATAAAACAGATTGATGTTGTATATATGACAAAGGACCCTAGATTAAGTTGTTATAGGGGAGCTTTTGTAGAAATACTTAACACTTTGCTAGAAACAAAGCTTGCGGTAAATCCCAAAAAACATAACATGCAATCCCATAGTTTAGCAATGTTTGCCTACACCTGCAAATTACCTTCCAGCCCAACCATCAGTACACTGTTGAATTTAGGCACAGACCTACACTTCTAGATAATTTGAAGAATTGGCAAATATTTTCTGATGATAAATAGATAAATAACTTTTTAATTTCAGAAGAAGATTTTACCATTAACAATATAGATACCGATACATTAATAGATCCTAAAACTAAGAATGAGATAGAGGGTGATGAAATAGATAGACTCAACCCAAATAAATTTACCAAATTAGATGTAGATAACTTGGAGCAAATTGATATTGATGAAATAATCAGTGACGAAACTGAAGTAATTAATCTCAACGATAATTTATTACCAAAGGGATTAACCCCCGTGGAAGATTTATTTGATTCAAATGATGTTCCTAGGAAACCTAAAATGGAATCTTCAAGGTCTGATATATAGGAATGTAATATAGGTACCCATGAAAATCCTAAACTGATCAAACTTTCAAAATCATTACCCCCAATTAAAAAAGTGAAATACATTGAGTTGTTGAAAGAATTCCAGGATATCCTTACTTGGAGTTATGAGGATCTCAAATCCTATGACACCAACATCATCCAGCACACAATTCCTATTAAAGAAAATCAAAAGCCTATCAAACAAAAACATAGAAAGATTAATCATTTTTTATTACCTGCAATTGAAAAAGAAATTCAGAGGATGTATGATGCCAAAATAATTGCACCAATTAAAGTTTCTAATTGGGTCTCAAACTTGGTGCCAACTAGAAAGAAAACTGGTGAGATCAAACTCTATGTGGATCTCATAAACCTCAACAAAGTGTCACTAAAACCCAATTACTCTCTCCCTAAAATGGACCACATTTTACAGAGAGTAGTGGGGTTAACTAGAATCTCATTGTTGGATGGGTTTTCTGGTTACAATCAAATCTTGGTTCATCCAGATAACCAACCCAAAACCGCCTTTAATACTCCTTGGGGTACATTTATGTATGTGAAAATGCATTTTGGGCTAATGAATGTAAGAGCCACTTTCTAGAGGGCTATGGATAAATCCTTTGTAAAAGAAATTCATGATTTCCTTGTGATATATTTAGATGATATTATTTTATTTTCAAAATTTGACAATCAAAATTTGGATCATCTAAGGCAACTTTTTATTAAATGCAGGAAATTTGGAATCTCCTTAAACCCCCAAAAAGTCCTTGTTTGGGTTAGAAGAAGGAAAGTTGTTAGGTCACATAATTTCAAAAGATGGTATAAGAATATACCCTGCTAGAATAGAATCCATTCCTCAAATAAAATACCCTACGAACATTAAAGAGTTAAAAGCTTTCTAAGTAAAAATTAATTTTCTTAGAAGATTTATATCTAACCTAGCATAATTAATTAGACGATTAAACAACATGCTGAAAAATCACTCCACCATAAAATGGACTATTCAGGCTAAAAAATCTTTTGAAGACATTAAAATAGCCTTCCCTAAAACAATTGCGTTAATCAGTCTTAAGTTTGTCAGAGATTTCATCTTGTTTTCCTTTGCTTCTCAACACACAATTGTTGCAGTTCTATTTCAAAAAAATGACCAGGTCTATGAACAACCCATTGCTTTCTTCAGGAAATCCCTAAGAGATACCCCCTTGAAATATAATATAATGGAAAAACAAGCCTTGGCTTTAGTGAAAGCCATTAAGGACTTTAGGATATACATCTTATATTCTCATATAGTAGCCTCCATTCCTAATTTAGTAGTTAAAGACATCCTAACTCAGGATGGTCCTAATGGAAAGAGGGGAAAATGGATTGTGACTATTTTAGAGTATGATATAGAAATCAAACCTACTAAGTTAATCAAGGGCCAAGGTTTAGCCAAACTCATGGTTGAATCAAACTATCAAGCCTTCGATGTAAACTTTATTGCAGCAATAGATAATGAAGAGGATATGGTGACTCCACTGATCATCCAAGCTTTTATTGAATCACCCTAATATTCTGATATTATTTATGTTTTATTGAATTTACAAGTTCCTCCTAAATTATCTAGGACTAAAAGTAGGTTTTTGAAGATGAATCCTTGAAATTTTGTATATTAGACAATGCTCTGTTTTGGAGAGATCATGAAGCTATTCTTCTCAATTTCTTATTAAAAGAAGAGGCTGACAATATCTTGAAATAATTTCATGTAGGTGACTATGGAGGACACCTTTACTGGAAGACCACTGCAGATAAAATCCTTAGAGTTGGTTTCTACTAGCCTACCTTGTTTGTTGATGTCTAAGAATATGTGACCTCCTGTCACAAATGCTAAATATTTGAAGGGAAGAAAAATATCTTACCTTTACCCCTCAAGCTAATCTCTGTGGAAATAGCTTTTCAACTATGGGGTTTAGACTTCATTGATGAAATTCACACACCCTCCTGTGCCCAACACAAATGGATCCTCACAGCCATAGACTACTTCACAAAATGGATAGATGCCATACATTCAAGACAAGCCACAGATACTGTTATCATAACCTTCCTTGAAACTAATATTCTATTAAGATTTGGATGTCCGACTAAGCTCATTACTGATAATGCAATAGCCTTTAAATCCAAAATAATGATAGATTTTTGCAATAAATACCATATCACCCTTGGCCATTCCATAGCCTATTATCCTTAAGGTAATGGACTGGCAGAATCCTCAAACAAAAGCCTAGTAAACATCATTAAGAAGCTACTAGAGGACAATAAGAAAACTTGGAATAAAAAGCTAGTCAGTGCCTTATGGGTAGATAGATTGACTACTAAGAAATCAATTGGTACATCTCCCTATCAACTAGTTTATGGGATGGAAGTTGTCTTTGCATCCTCTTTGGGAGTACAGTAATGAATATACTTCAAGAATTATAGGTTGAACCAAATAGTATCCAAAGAAGAATCAACCAAACTATTCATCTACAACAAACCAAAGAAGAGGTCTATGTCAGGTCTCAAGTTGTGCAGGAAAAGATTAAAAAGATTTTTGATAAGAAAACCAAGGCTGAAGATTTCTACATTGGTGAAAAAGTGCTCAAGTGGGATTCAAAGAGGGAAGGCAAAGTCAAACATGGAAAATTTGATTTCCTATGGAAAGGTCTCTATGTCATTTATGCTTACAGAGGAAATAATGCCTTCTTGTTAAGGGAAATTAATGGTGTAGATATAGAAGGTGGAGCAATCAATGGTCATATACTTAAACATTACTTTGAACCAAGTTACTAAGTCTCAACAAAGGATTCTAAGAACAAGTATAGGGGGCTTGTAGAAATAACTTGAGAGGTTCAATTTCTGAGTAGATCGATTTCAAGAGCAACAACAATTAGTTGTTAGAGAGAGAGCTAGAGAGATCGAAGCAGTGAGAGAGGATCAAGGATAGTGAAGCTGAAGGAATATTTCTTGATCTAGTGAGTGCATTTGCAGAGAGGTAGAGAAGCCATAGAGAGGTTGATGTAGAGTAGCACAATAGCCTCTAGATGCAAAGTTTAATTATTGGGGAGAAGCAAAATGTTAGTGCCAAAAGCTGGGCATCGGTTCCATAGGCTAGGAGAGACATTTTCCTAGACAACAGTTGGCCAAACAGCATGAGGAGAATTTGTTCCAAGTTGAGAATAGCAACAACCACACTACAGTGATGTAGTGACTGCGTAAAATTAGTTTGGATGGCTCAATTTGAGCTAAGGTCAATGCTGAGATTTTCATGTGGAGTGAGGAATTTCTCCTCACTATATTTTCTTCCCTTTATTTCTTTTTAGGATTGTCAGTTTTGACATCTAGTTGTACTCAGATTATTTCACTATTGTGTAATAATAAAACCCTCAACCGCTGCACCGATTTTCCTGAGTTGGGTTTTTCCTGGGACATCAGTAAAGCATAACTATATCATTTTATTTGTGTGTGCTAGTATTTCTTCTGCAACTTGTTTGTGTAGGCTGCAGTGTGATTGATTCAATATTTGTTGTAGCTCACAACAAATAAATTGTTAAATTTAATTAACAATTAGGAGAATTATTTCTAGTTGCTACAATAGAAATTAAGTTTCCAATTTTTCACAAATGGAAATGTTTTATTCCCTAGAAAACATCATTTAAGCGCTCAAGTTATCCTTGGAAGGTTTCTAATCCCAAATCTCCAATCTTGGTCACATAGCTAAAAATAATTCTGTAAGTTGATTTCATTAATTTTTCTACCTATATTAATTCTACAAAATTTGAAGAAGAGAGTAGCTAATATAGATCCTGATGCATGAGGGGAAGTTGTAAGGGAGATTTAGGAAGTTTCCTATCTGACTTGAATTAAATGTTTCTATTTCTAATTTGGTAATTGAGCTACCTAAAATCAAGCAATTATGTTAATGAATAAGGAGTGGTATTGAATAGGGAGGGACTCATAATTCTCATGTTGGGTAGTGTATGTGCCGTTGGGGTCAATAGCGGATAGTAGTAAGTAGTATAATGTGGTATTAATGTGTCAAATATATAGAAAAGTGCATGGAAGTGAAAACAAGAAACTCATGAGAAGAGAATAGAGACCCACATGGGTGTTGGGAATGTGACTTGAAATAGAAGGAGAAAGAAATCCTTCTAGTCAAAAACATCCTATGTGGAATTATGATTTTAACTGAATTTGGATATACAAGTCACCATAAAATCCTTTGACTTGAGATATGGGGTGAGAAGATTTGTTCAAACATTTTTTCTTAAATAGGAACCTAAGGCACAAAGAAAAGGGAAGTAGCAAGAAACTAATATATTAGTGTAGAATACTAATTCATGTATATGAAGGAGTTCTCCATCTTGAATTGAATCTTTTTAACCATTGCCTAAGTCCTTATCTTAAGGCATTAGATCTAACTTAGAGATCACCAAATATAAGCAAGTTGTAGTGTAGTTGATCCTATGGTTGGGTGGAAAGTAGCTCTCCCTTCTTCAGTTTCCAACAAAGTTTCAGCTAACATAAATAAGTATAACTATTTCTCTTCTAATGAAATATCACCATCATTCAATGTTTCATAACTATTTCTACTATGGATTACTAAGTATGTTTTAAGGATGATATTGATCAATATTTAGCTGTTCTTGGTTATTAACTATTAAGTATATATATGGAGGTATGCTTTGGTGCATGTTGCTTAGGATAGATATGTGACGTATGGTCTGTGAAGTATGATGCATAATTGGATTTGAGCCCAAGGATATTCCTATATATTTTTTTGTGTGTCTATCCATTGCTACTACAATAGTGGGTTTGATTTTTGTTTTTGTATCCTTGGTTTGAAATGAGAAAAATGGAAGGCCTTTCCTTCATTGGATGACTTCGAAAGGGTGGATAATTAACTATTGGGCTAGTTATATAAGATAGTTTATAGATATATGGATAAGGACTCTTTGAGACCTTTTTTTTCTCAATATATAATATAGAATACTATCCTCACTATTTGTAAAGTTTTGGAGTTCAAATACTCAATGTTGCATCCCAAGGAAGTGAGATAAACTTATTTCAATTGGGTGAATTTGTGGATTTGGAAATAGGTCATCTCTACATCCCTTTTCTAGGGAAATTACTAATGTTGGAAAATGCTTGTTGGCTTATATGGGCCTATCCCAGGTTCGGAAGAGTTATTTAGCTAAACAAATCCCGCAGTTATCAGCCCTTTCAGCAACAACTCACAGAGCACGAACTGAGGTATCACCCGAGGTAGTAGGGAAGGGTGCTTGAACTAGGTTTCTGCACCCTTGGGATGTCTTGATGTGGTCTAGAAGGCTCGCACACCATTCTATGTTTTCACGTCACTCTACTCCGCGTAGATCCGGACCTAGGAAAATCCTTCATACTTATTAATGCGTTGTTATAGATTTGATCTACTTTTTATGCTCTTTAATCAAACATTTAATAGAAATAACCAGTTCGCACACCCAGAAAAGATACAGATTTGCATAAACTCATAACATAAGTATACACAGATATATCAAACAGTTATATCAACCATAAATTAGCCAAATCTGCAATAATTCAGATTTAACACAGAATTTCAGAATCAACTTATCTTTATTCAATTCCCTCACCAATACATCTAGATCCACCATGTGCACTCAGCTGCAAGGGTCTGCACACATAGCTGTGGACTCTACTAGGCCTCTGCGCACACAATTGCAGAGCCTCTATCTACCTACCAACACCCTCGAATTGGACTTACAAATGCTTGAAGACTTCACTCCTCAAAAACCCATTACATTCCAGATCCAAAAGTACATACCAAAAAAACTGACTTCTATCCATAGAGCCTTGTTCTATCTATACATTCCCATGGTCTACGGACCATGGGCAGGCTGACTCACTTCCTATTATTTTACATTATTTTTGGGCAGACAACCCTCTGACTTGACTCATTTACAATTCACGCTCTGCGCACTTCACGGATTCCTTACCATACCTTTCCAAACATTTCCGACTTTGAACCCCAAAACTGTTACGCAGGGCCTCTTCTACCCAATAGTCCCCCAACACAATCATCGTGACTCATCCTGAGTCACTCATCTAGTGTGACAATCTTCACGCTGAGGTCAGACAACAATTTTTGTGCTTCATTGGTACTTGCATCAAACTCATCCACTATTTGTTGTACTCGTTCAACCCATGTCGTCGACACATCAGTCTCTGTCGTAGCTTCTGCCCCAGGCGCATATTATTTCTACACGTGCGCCACCTTGCACTCAATGGCGGTGGAAATCATGAATTCCTCATCAATCCATCATTGGAAATGTTCTCTAATCGCTGCTTCTTTCTAGCGGACAGCATCAGCTTGGATTTTCAAAGTCTAGGCCTCCCTCATATTTTCCATGCACTGCGTAACCACAACTGTCTGTGTGGTCCCTCTAATATTATCGTATGCTTGTTGGAGCTCTCTTGCCTTAGTTTATAGTCACTGTAGGGTAGGATCTTCCTGGAGTGAAGTGAGCGTAATGAGTGATTGAGCCAACAAGTCAGTTCATTCCTTCATAGAACGTGTGATATTTTCCGAGCCAAAACTAATGAGGCTTTTGCGTTGCTCGGTGATCTCTGGTGGCGTCGAAGGCTGTGCTTCCAACTTCAGCTCTACAATCTACAAACTGTGCTCCAATTGAATCTTCATGGCCTCCTCCTTTGCTTCACATATCCCACTAGCCAGCTTGTGGATTCGTATGCCAACAAGTAAATCGACTGCAATCTCCAGCTGAGGGCATGCAAACATGCTTCCCCTACCACTTTCTCTACTTGTTGACTCTATGCGACGGCTTCATCTCATTGGAGGCTCAACTATTCTATATTAATTCTCTATTCACTAAGTACCTATTCCATCTACCTCTCCCTGGTGCGGAGCTCCATCTTAGTGCTGTCCTGGAGCTAGTACAAGCTTTCACGTAGGAGAGCAGTGAAATTGAGTCTCAGCCCCATAAATCATCCTACCACAGCCTTGTCCTCCTCATTTTCTATTATCAATGCTGCTACTAGAATCTCGATAGTAATGGCTAGTTGGCCCTTCAGCAGTTACTCAGAGGCTGACATACCTATAACCACATGAGTAGCGATGGTTCCCGTCTGCGCTACCCCTGTCCCAAGTTCTTGCAGCTGTGCGTGGATCTCCCCCAACACAATTTGTTGCTCTGACATGGCGTCATTGATTTCATCCCGAGTGGCTTCGTGAACGATGTCCCATATGTCACCTTGGTTGCCCTCAATCAAGGTGGTCAGTTCTCTGTGCCATTTAGATGCCTTGGCCTTCTTCTGTGGCTTCGTCCGTTCTGTCGGCAGTGGCCATTTTAAGGGTGCAACCATGGTGGTTGATGGTGTGCCTTCCGTCCTTCTCTCTATGCTCAACTCTATGGGTACCTTCTGACGGATTTTATCCATCGCAATCATTCCAGCTGGTGCTTTGTCTGTTGAAGTTTGTGCCGCTTCCGAGGCTGCTTGAACTTCCACAGCATGTTGTTCATTCCACTTCTATTGTCCAGTGGACTTCACTTCAGCCTTTTATTTCCTGATGGCGGCCTCATCCCGCCCCACCGTGTTGGGTCCGCACCATTCCGGTGGCCAAGTATCCAATATTGCATCAATAGCTTCATCAATGGCAATGAAAGGAAGTGTAGTCCACATTTGGTCTGGGTCCTTGCGCACTCGGATGTAGACAAAGTGCATGTCTACTTTAAACTCAGTTATATGTTTCACACTGTCATAGATTTCGGTGGACAACCAGGGTAGTTGGGTGACCCAGTGTTGAACGTCTGCCTCCATTAGTATCCAAAAAATATTGATGCCCAGGATTCTTTCAGCATCCCTAGCTGCCCAAAGTGATGCAAATCTGGTGTCTTCTAGCCAATCCTGGTCTAAGGAGGGAAATTGACTGTCTTCAGGTAGGTCAGTGGTAACCAGCACAATGGACAACAATAGCCATGCATAGTAGAAGGTATTTCCCCATCGGAAACTGGGTAGCAATGTGGACTACTTTGTCTGAGATACTATCAATAACGTAACCTTGCAACCCTTTCTCTAACTTATATTTCTTTTTCAAGGTTTCGGTCATCGCCACTCTTATCAACAATTTCCCTGGGGTCTCTTCCTTCATAGGGAAGCAGCGAGATCGTATGTATGAGTTTTGTCATGATTTGGATGGAATTTCCAAGCCATAAGTATCCATCATGTACCAGACATAGCAATTGTCGGATGACCAAGATTGTAATAGGGGGCCGGAGAAAGTGGGGAATGGACAAGAGACAGAGCAACCCGACGTTCTCCAACTTTCGAAGCCATTCCTTTGGCTGAAGTATCGTAACCATGTCTGCCACGCTCTTCTCCATCAATTTGCTAGTCGCCAAATGAGGAAATTTTGTTGTATCTGCAAGGTCCTAGTCTTCAAATTTCATCGTCGTAACACGGCCAGTCACCATGCTTTTAACCAAAACCCCTTTCGGAAGAGATGGGGTGGTAATTATATTGTCAACATCATCCAGATTGGTAGGGACCTTAGCCTTACCTTTGCTTGGAGGAACATACTTGGGATGGTGCACTAGCTGGACAGTTTCCTTGTCGAGGTTTACTTCTTTGACATATATCAGGGATCCCTCATCCTCCTCATCGCTTCCAATGGTAACAATTTTTCTCTTTTCTTCCATTGTGAGCTTGCTAAAGTGCAGATTTCATGGAAACCATCTCACGCGTCCTGGTATCTAGGGGTCCTTTTTGGTCCGTGGTATTCGGGGTGATTTAGGGAGTTCAGCTGCCTACAGCGTGGGATTCTATGGACTCTCTGTGGTAGGGTTTATTAACCTGAGGAATGGCTCTCGGTATTCCTTTGGCAGTTCCTGAATTCACCAGCTTTCCTTCAGTACATTTTCATTCATCTTGTTCCTTTTAGCTGGAACCCAGGGTGTCCTATTCTTCGGAAGATCAAACTTTGTGGTATGCCTCTATGCTTGCTTGATATATATGATTTCAAAATTCAAAGTTGGTCGTTTGCCCCTTTGTGGCTCATTAATGTGAATTTGGCGGTTATCCTTATGCCTTAATTACCCATTGTCGACTCCTCTATGTCTTCGATGGTACATCTTGTCATGAACAATACCTACAACGGTCACCTTCCATCCCCTCCCTGTGGTGGCTTAGCCCCTGGTGGGTGGGTGCAACCTAAGAATTTCACCATCCTTGTGCAGCTTTTCTGTAGCCAGTTTTATAGTCCCACACCCTCTTCTAACTGCGTGGAGTGCTAGGCCTATTCCTTCTATAGATTTTCACGTGGTCACACCCATCATGCAAGCCTTCCGCTTCCCTACTAGCCTGGGCTATGAGCACCATTCACATTCCTTTGAGTCTGACGGCGTATTGTGTTCTGTTTTCCCATGTACCCTAGGGTGTAGGTGCAACCATGCTAGTAGGGTTGCGTCTTGTCGTAATAATGTAGGAGAGCCAGCCAAGTCTGATGCCTTCAATATCTCTTGCACGTGGTCTGTGTGGGTGAGTTCTAATTTGATTTTATCAATTTCTTCATCTAGCTTCACACTTTTCTTTTGTATTCTAGCCACCATTTCTTCTAACTCACGAAGTATCATTTTTTTGTGCCAAATAGCTTCCCATAACTATCGAATCTTGTCACACAGGTTGGACCATGGGGGAGGTGCCCCGCCTTGCTGTCGATAGAGTTCCCTTGGCATACCCTACTTTGGGTATGGTCGTATTGGCCCAGTGGACCCTTGCTACGTGCAAATTCAGTTGGTGTGATGGTCACACAACATATGGCCATGCCCTTTGTTGTAAATGGATGATTTCCTTGCTCCAATGTGCACGTCCGCCAATCAGTACATGGAACCGTCTTCTCCCACTCAGCTTCCTCTGTACGCATAGTGCTTCATCCGATGCATCATGCTGCTTTTGGGTGATGATTAAGGTGACAAGGTTGATGAACTATCCCTCACTGGTTGCACTGCTATTTGCTGACCCTTACCTTACTTCAGTGGTTACGCACCGCAATGATCTAATCATCATATTATAGTTGAGTGTGGTGACTTCCTACAAACTATTCTACCATATTTCCATCTTCTCATCTATATCTGATGTGCATGAACTATCACGCTTCCATGAGAATCTTCTGTTCGCCGAGGGATTCACTCGACTCTGATCTTGTGTTGTTATCTGGTATATGCAATCAAGTTCATTGTCATTGTCATCATCTCACACCGGCTCAGTGTAGCACTCTCCTTCAGCCAGGTCTAGCGGGACAATTACATGTAGTGACTTCTTTTCGAACGTCATTTTCTGCCTTTTCAAGTTGATGACCCCATTCATGTCTGTGGCCCAATCAATTCTTAGCAATGCAGGATAGGGATTAGTGTCATCCACAATTTCTATTACCTCGAAGTTGGTCTACGTACTTATGCCTTCAATGTCCACTATCACCCCTTGCAGTTGGCCCATCGGTAGGATATTTTGTTGGTTAGCCATCCTTAGTTGAATAGGAGACCACTACATTACGGGCCTACCCATGCATTCCCACATTTGCTTAGGTAGCACATGCGCATCCGACCCTAAATCAAAAATGACCTGGTCCATCTCGTAGTCACCGATTTGCACTGTCATGTGCATCTCCCATCCAGTACATAGAGCATGTATTCCCAATTTTTGAACTACGCATGGCTTGCCCAACCCTGCGCACCTAGTGATCAGCTCTTGTGATCCCTTAATGGCTATACTATCGCACAACAACTTCATACATGTCTGTAAAAAGGTAGTAAGCATAGAGGGATCCATCCTCAGCTCAATTGGGTCCCTCCTACCTGGAGTAGAGACTTCCATGAAGCTCTTCGAAGCTTCCTTAGGTGTCTTCGTCCCTTGTTCCACTTCAAATTTGGATTCCCTTACAAAGGTATTATGACCCTTCGCATCTTCTGTACAATCTTTCCGCACATCTCCTCTCGTGGGTGCACCACTCCTCAATAACATATTTATGCTAGGGTCTTCTTTGCGTGGTTCCGACCTCATCATTTGGACATTTTGAGTTGGAGTGGACCGTAATACTCCCTCTTCATGCATCTATGCAATTAGCATCGGGCAATATACCATTTCATGGTCGAACTACTCACATTATGGGCAAGATATCCTTGTCAGGTTAGAACAGTTGTGAGCATAGTGTCCTGACCCTCCATAGTTATAACAGATCAACTGTCCACACCCTCGCCCAGGCCCCATTCCTCTTCCTTGGCCACGTCTTTGAAATCCCCCAAGTGGCCCTATGGCTCGGTCGAACCCTCACACTTCAGTCTGCACTCGATAAGCTGGGGTCCTTTCCTTCATTAAGGCGTAGCTCCGACATGTTCGCTCACCATGACCCACTGATGTACAAAAGTTGCAATACAACTGTTGCGTGGTCTGTGTATACTTCTGCAATAGGTGGTAGTTGTCTGTTGTGTTCTTTCCACCCGCTTTACAAATCACGCACCAGAGTGTGGGTGCCATACTTGACCTTACTTGTACCTCTAGTTTTAGTGGCATCGCCCCCCCCGCTAGATATTTCACAAAGACAGGGCAATGGTCCTTGTCATGTGCTTGACTTTTGCATTTAATGCACCCTACCTATGTACGCATCTCTGATCAGGTCGCACTTTCTTGCTTCAAGCTTTGCATTTATAAGCTCAGTTTTTCTAGTTGCACGTGGATTTGCTGAACTCCTAACCCCAGATCTTGTATTGGGGTTTCGTTCAATCTCATCCTAGCTTCTAATGCTTGAGCTTGGGTTTAGATCTTTTGTTGTGATAGCGTCATCCTTAGATGTGGTGTCAAGGACGCCACAAGCCACACATAGTGCTACACATCCATCAATGTCATGTCAGCCTCGTGGATTGTGCTCTTTAATCTCTGATATAGATCCCACGGGGTTTCACCTAGTAGCATCGCTATCTCTTTGAACCCAATCACTAACTGTGTCTCTAATTTTGGTCGACCAAATTCTTTGTCCAAGCTGTCCTGGACCATCATTATTCTTGTCTGATGATTGCTTGAGTACTTTATATACCATGTCAATGCGCGGTCTTGCAGCGCACTAACAAGGGTAGCCTTTTTGATGTTATCATCTATTATGCCTTGGGCTTCCCATACATTCCTTACCACAAACCAAAACTGCCTGGATCCTCATTTCCTGCACCCTTATATATCGGCAACTTAACTGCACTCGACATTCCAACCTTTGGTGGTGGCAAAGGTGGAGGTGGAGTTGGTGAAGATGGATTTGATGTCGTTGAAGTAGGTGATGGTGTAGATGGAGGTGGTATCAGTGGAAAGCGCTGCTTAATCAATCGAACTATGCTTTCTTGGAGAGAACCTGGTGAGCTCCTCCTCACTTTCCCGTGAAAAAGAAATTAGTGGACTGTTCTCTAATCCTTCGGTTGCTCTATATCCTCTTCCACTCTCTATTACACTAGACATCAATAAATGTGCATAATCTTTTTTTCACACAACAACATCTTAATCCAAGTGTTCAACGATTTAATATACTTACCCTGGGGTCCTTGGAGAAAGTGCCTTTCTGCTTCACTATAACTCACAGTTGTGTCTATTGCGAACTCAGTAATAAACAGTCCTATTTCCCAATCAATCCAGTCATCTACTGGGCATGTAATTTTATCTTCAAAGGTTTCTAGCTTGTTGGCGGGCCCCAGTATTGCAGCAATAATGTTGCAACTCCTGGGACTCCCTTCTTTAATTTTATCAACCCGGTAGTTCGTAACAAACTTAGATGCGACGGTGCTGTATGCACAAGTACTAGCTCTTGCTGCAACTGTCACTTGGTCAGCTGGCACAAGTCCGCTAGGGCCTTAAGCCAACTTCTATGAGCTCTGAGAAGAATATTTTTAACTGATGGATGAAAGCTACCTCAAAGGAAGCTAATCTAGTTGCAAAAAGAAACTGAAAGCCAAAAAGAAACGCAAACCCTAGCAAACCTTAATTCTACTAGCTAGTCCTCTTGATGCAAGAATGAGAATGCAAACTACTGAAAGTGATTCCATTACTTCTATGAAGGTAAAATACATGTGCCTAGACTACCTTTGTCCTAAGAAAACATCTTTTTTTATTTTTGATTAAGTTGTCAGTTTCATCATGCATATGCTTTCACTATTCTTTATTGTGCAGGGGTGGATCAAGGAGGATAAATGCTTGAAAAAGGTTGGGAAGGTTCAAAGAGGGTTGAAGGAGTCCCTAACACCCTTCCAGAGAGTTTCACAAAGTTTGGCTATCAAGAAACCTCATTTGTGAGCTTCTACAGGAAGTCTGCAGGGGTTCTACAAGATGTTCAAAGATTTCTACAGGATGTTCAGAAATTTCTACAGGATGTTTAAAAAGTGGATTTTAGAGGATGGGTGAGTGAGTGAAGATGCAAGAATGGATAGGGAGGTAGGATAGGGGCCTGGAGTGACCCAGGAAATAGTAGATGGAGTGGTGAGAGGGTGTAGAAGGCTGACTTGGCTTAAAGAAGGCTAAGACAATGATTGAGCAAGAAGGTAGGGTTACGTGGGCAAAAGGACAGATGAGAGATGAGGAACCTAGCTAAGAGATGGAACAGGTGGCTTTGATGAAGCTTAGGTGGATGAAAGAGTGGTAGAGATGCCCTGCACGACGTACATTCAACTGAATCAACAAATTCTTGCAAATAATCAAAGTCCTGGCTAATCTAGTCTAACTATCAATAATATGAATGAACAACAACTTTATTTGGAAAGAAAACCATGTACATCAACTATGCAAAGAAACATTTTAGAGGTCTAAACCCATAACTAATTTTTTCAAATGAAAATACTACACTAAGGATTACATGGTCAAGCAAAACAACGTTTTTGTTGGCAGCAATGTCACCTTTTTCCCAGCTCACGATCCCACTCAAGGAGAGGTGAGACCAGAGATTCTTGATGGCCTTTTCTAGATATATTCCCTATTACTAATCTATCAACTAAATCTGAACATGAAAAGCTACTTTAAACATAAAAAGCAACCTAAATAACAAACTAAGATTTAAATCTAAATAGCAGATTTTATTCTAAGAATGCATCAAAGACACATGAAAGTAAACAAAGGAAGTACTGGGCACTTGAGATGGGCCCAACCCCAAGAGCTACAGCCTCCTAAGAGAGATTTAGAGCTGGTTGAAAGTTGGATTCATCTTTATTGAGCAAGAAAAGAAGAATTACATCAAAACTGTCCACAAGGAAAACTTGAAAATGCGCTGAAATGCAAAGCTAAACTATTGCCTAAAGAAAGACTAAAATCGGACTACAAACTAGCTAAATTCTGACTACAAAGTGACTAACTACTGGCTAACCAAAATGAGGCCCTATTTCTTCTTATTTATACAAATTGAGGACCCCGACAGTCCTCCTAAACTTTAGGGACTCGGCTGCCCAAAACTTTCAGTTAACAGCAGTCCTACTTGACTTGCTTGGCTGCCCTTGTGATAATTGATTTGGTGGCCCTTGAACTCCGAGTTGATGGTGGAGAATTCGAGGTAAGGGCCCATAAATGAAGGGGACACCTTCCTAAAAATCCTCTCCACGAATTTGGCTGCCAAGTGCTCATTTAAACCTTTGATTTTGTCTCCAAATTGACCAAAAAAACTGGATAAAGCACACACTAGACCTTTTGGCATAATGACTAACCCAATTCACTCTATTAGCATAAATATAATAAAAAAAATGTAATAAACTAATGAGAATGGTGAATTAAGTTGAATTAGGAGGTTGAATGAGCCCATATAATTATCCATTTTTGGGGCTCATCATCACCCCCCTACTGAAAGTGTTGCTCATCCTTTGAGCAACCAATCTACCTCTTCATCTTTGATGGCCTTGGTGGCCTCCTTTTCATGCCATGCTTCTGAAGTGATGTCCTTTTCTCGGCCATGAAACCATGTTTTTCTCTCTGCTTCTTTCCACTACCTATGCTCCTTTTCTTGTAGCAATTTTGTTGAAGCCTCAGCCTTAGCCTATAGTTTTGTCCTCTCTCTGTTGTTCATCAAATGTTTCCTTGTCTTTCCTTCTTCCTGCGATTTTTTGGCCCCCTTTTTTCTAATTTCTTGGTCTCTCTTAGCTTAGCCCGAGTTTCCTGTAGAGAATTCTCAACTTCCTGTAGAATCGTCTTTGATTCCATCATCTTAATTTGCTCTCTCTAGGTGAAGGCTTTTGGCTTCCTCATTCATAGATGATGGATCTCTTTGAAGGAGACTCCTCCGTTTTTTTAGATTTTGTGTCCTTAATGACAATTTTCTCCTTTGACTGTGGTTGGGGTCTGCTAGTTCTTATCTACATGCTCCTTCTTGCCTTAAAATATAGTGGAAGCTCCCTCTTTTGCTTCTCCTTCTACTTGGGGGATGTGCTTAGGGTGGCCAACACAACTTTTGCCTCCCTAGCTAAAATCTCAGCCAATTTCTCCTTCTGCTGCCCTTTCCCTAGACTTCCTGTAGAAAGTCCTGTAGTGGCCTTTTCTGGCTTCCTATAGAAGTAGTCTGCTGGCTTCCTGTAGAAACAATCTGTTGGCTTCCTGTAGAACCAGTTTTCCCTGATTTTGCTTGCTTGGCTGGGGGTGCCTTCTCTTTTACTTGCGCTCTGGTTGCCTTGGGTGTTGTTTGCATCCTTTCATTCTTCTCTGCCCGGGTTTGCAACCGTTTCTCCCTTGGCGTCTGTGACTTTATTCCACCCACAGTTTTAGGCTTGGCAGCTTGGCCTTTCTCTTGTTTCTCTTCTTGCTCTTTTTGTGGTGGTCTTTCCTGGGTTTCCTTACCCTTGGCTTTCTCTTCTGCCTTAATGTGTTCCCTGTCTTCACTGCTAGATGAAGTGGAAGTTCACATGATAACCATGGAAAATGTTGAATTATGGATCCCCCTGGCATGGTGAAAAATGCTCTGTTTTGGCTTGCGCTCTGATCATAAAGGGAATTTTGTGTATGGTTTCCTCCCCTGAACGTTGAAGACAATACCCCTCAGGTGTTTATATGTCACTTTGTATCAATTCCCTGGTTACAATGTTGTTGCTGCCCAAAACTTGACTGTCAAAAGGGAATTAGGCTCTTACAGACAGAGTGCAGAGCCTAATGTTTATCCCCAACCACATAAAAATCACATTCCTTATGCACAAGCTTAGTTCCTATGGTTGCATCTCTCTTTTCAAAAGAAGGTGAGAAAGAAGAAGCCAAACTTTGAATGTAGAGGGAAAAAAAGAATTTGTAGAACTCAAAAAATATCCGAGCAGACTTGTCACCTTTTTTCAATGTACAGGAAAACTTTTCTTCTCATTTTTTAATTTAATTCCATGTTCAATTCACCATTTGCACCAACAAGTAATGCACAACGAATTTTCCCCGATCCTACCTCGTTTGGAGCTTGAAATTCGCTGAAAATCCCAGGTTTTCTTTCTGCATGGTTGTTTTCTGTGTTTCCTGTAGAAGACTTCCTGTAGAAACGCCTGTAGAGTGCCACTACGCCTCTGAGCGAGCCTAATACGCGGGATAATTTCCAAAATAGGTAGGAACCAGTGGAGGACGACTAGTTCATCATTTTGTGGAAGCGGAGGATGCATACTTCAGTCAAGTGCAAATGAACAGCAGGTGGTGTGAGTTTCAGCCCAGCATTTTACATTGCGGCGTGATTCTTGGTGAGGGAGTGAAGCGGCCAGGTGTACGTGGCCACATGCAGACTGCAGTTCTATTTATTAACTATATGTTTTCTTCTTGATTAGTTGCACTGGAGTTCAAACGACTAACACTCCCTATTTTTTTTTTAATTCCACATGAGTTGTCTAACACATACGGTGCATGATTCCTGGCTAATTGCTAGAGAATTGGACAAGGAACTATTGAATTAATCCCACCATTCCATTCGTTCATGTAGTTTTAAACTTAGATTTATGCAATAGAGGAATGAGTTTCATTCAGATACTTAGAAGTCGAATGGCTGTTGTGAGGTGCTATGGTCTTTCATTTGCTGCATGCACTAGTTTCTGTGGTTGCATGAAGGATTGGTGGCCGATTCGTGGTTGTTTTCCTTGTACAGGTATCCTCTGGCCGGATCCACACTGCAGGAGCTGGCTTCCACGTTCAGATCTGCACCCTCAACCTGCTGCTACTGAATTTTCATAGGACAGAAATTTGTTTTCACCATTGCTCCCTAATGACAGGCAAGATCGATCTGAAACTTGCTAAGCATGTTCCTATCATCATTGTGCACCTCCCATAGCAAAATTGCAATCAATGGATGCACAAATTTTGGTAAAAACAGGAAACGACTGAAGATTACAGAGATCAATTTCTCGGAAACCATGGATCGGAATCAGCTGAAATGGCTTGGGTAGGTTACTGTCATCTATATGCATCTCCCCATGAAACAGGTTTTGAAATGGATGCACGGATATGGAGAAAATGAAAAAATGGTTGACGGTGATGGAGGTGAATTTCTTGGAAACTGTACACCGGAATTGGCTGAAATTACTTGGGCATGTTTCCATCATCCCTATACAACTCCCTATAAAATGGTTTTGTAAATGGATGCATAGTTTTCAGGTTATGGAAAAAACAAATTATGTTCTATGTATTTTTTTCTTCAAAGCATTCTGCAAGTTTTTGCATGGAAATAAAAACTGAGCTTGGGCTGTGATGCAGGCATGGAGATGATGGAGGAGGAGTCTGAAAATTGCAGGAGGAGTTCTGAGCCCTTAAGGAAGCTATCATGCTCGCCAAAATACCTTTTTGCAATCCATTTTTAGCTTCTTGTAATTTCGACAGGAACTTCCTCTAAAAAACACAATTTTCATAAAAGAAGCACAATGAGGTGGAAAAAATGATGGAAAAGGGTGAGGAATGGAAACATGGATGCTTGCAGGCCTAAACAATAGAGTCCAAGCTTTAGATTCCCTTCTAAAATCGAATCTGGCTCCCCTGAAGGTTCTACAGGATGTTTCCTGTAGAAATACAGAACTTCCTGTAGAAACGCCTGTAGCTTCCTGTAGAAAGCCCAGAACTTCCTCTATCTTTGTTTTGAGTGATCCTCCTAACCTGCAATGTCCTTCTTGCAACCTGCAATTATTCAATGGAAATTAGGTTTACTTTTTATTTTTCTCTTTTCTTCTCTCTTTTTTTTTTTTGAAAACAACTAGGGCGCCTCATGGAGGTTTTCACCCTAATTGCCTTCCCTAGGTGCCTCCAAGGGAGGTTTTCACTCAGGGAACTTATTCTTTTTTATCTTCACTTTTTTTCCATTCCATTGACTTCCTCATGGAGGTTTTCAATCAATGAGCTAATCTAAGGCACCTCCGAGGAGGTTTTCACCTTATATTTTTCCTCTTATTTCAATTTTTTCATTTTTTCCTTTTTTCTCTTTTTTTTTCTTTTTCTTTTTTTTTCTACCCTACCCTACTTGAAAAACAAAATCATTTGCAAGTATAAGAATAATTCAAATGGAGCCATGTGCACATCAAGATTAGAGACAAACTGATGTGGAGGCTTGAAATGCATGCTTTGACAACTAGCTGGACTTCAGAGACCAAATGATCTGACTTTGAAGGGATCAAACATAGCTGAGGAAGAGAGTACCACTGCAACTTAGTGACTGCCTAAAACCATATCTCAATGTAGCTCTGATATCCTTGGTCTTTTTTCTTATCTGGATCATGTTCCATGTCACCTGCTACCATGACTTTCTCATCTTCCTCTTTTTGCTGATCTTTCTCTTGAATACATGGAGGATTTGATGGTAACCATAAGGGAACTCTCTTGATCTCTAATTTTGATGTCTTTTCTTCATCAAGTGCAGCCCATGGTTCTTTGCTATCCTCTTTTGAATCTTCTTTTACTGGTTGTGGTCCTTCAATGCTTTCAAGATAATCTCTTTTTTGCAATACTCTTCCTGAGCCATGGTGGATATCATTGAGCTCAAGATGAGTCATTTGGACATGTTGAATCTAAACTTTGCAATTGGGTTGAGCTACTCCATTGTGCGGGTTTGGAAATAGTGGTACGGGTAGTTGAGTGGAGGTGTATATTTGAGATGGATGTGGATGGGATTGTGGTTGGGCAGGCATTTTGGGTTGCCTTGGTGGAGCAAGAGGCGATGGTTGTGGATGAGAAGGCGGTGGAGGAAAATGAGCGAGAGGAGTGTTGTACTGGGGCCTCCACCCCTGATGAGGTGTATTCCACTTAGGCTGTGGCTGAGCATAAGAGTGAAACGAATGAGCAGCTGCTTGGGCATAATATGGATCTGTGAAGGAACAGAGAGGATGTGTGAACGAGGAAGGATGAGCAGGGGGACCCTAAGAAGGCATGGAAGTGGCTTGATAGGGGTCGTAATAGGTCTGGGATGTCCTTTGCATTCCTTGCTGGTATGGTATGGGTCCATGTGACCTCCTTTGGTTCATGAAATAGAGTGGTTCAGTGACTTCTTTGACCCTTTGATATGCAACTTTGATTCCAGGCAAGGAAGGGTACTAATCTGTAGGATGGTATTATTCACAGAGAAAACAAACTTTTGGGGAGTGCATTGGACATTCATTCATAGGATGCTTTCTAGTGCACCTGGGACAAAAGATTACCAAATCCCTCTTGGCTTCCTCTTGCTTCCTTTGGATCTGTAAGGTATCCAATTGCATGGCAAGAAACTGCCTCATATCACTCTTGAAATCTTCCATATGATTTGGAAATTTATTCTCGGACAAGGCACTGCTCCCAACATTTCTGTATGTAGCCATTTGCTCTAGAGGAATGGTTTCTTCTTCTTCTTCCCTTGAGGTTATTCAAATATGTCTTGTTGTCCACCTAAGGGTTCTTTAATCACAACCATCAAAGAAG
This sequence comes from Pinus taeda, assembly GCA_000404065.3. Classification (NCBI taxonomy): domain Eukaryota; kingdom Viridiplantae; phylum Streptophyta; class Pinopsida; order Pinales; family Pinaceae; genus Pinus; species Pinus taeda. Next base: position 268,771 of record APFE030800602.1, read on the forward strand.
AAAGAATTTTGGCTATGTGAAGCAGTGGGGGTGTTGTGCAATCATTTTTCTAACTTATCTCTACTCCTACAAGGCATGAAAATAAATATTTTTCATTGATTTTTGTTTCTTTTCTACTTGTACCTGCAAAACTGAAATAGATTGAACTGTAACTAACTACCTTGCTGAAATGAAAATGCGAAATTGAAATGAAAGCAGCAAAGGACTAATCTATTTTGTTCAAATGAAATTGTAGGAATGAAATGCTAAGCTACGCTTGCAGAATGGAAATTGCGGAATTGAAATGCTAATCTACGCTTGTAGAATTGAAATTGCGGAATTGAAATGCTAATCTATGAAAATGGGATATATCTAATCTACGTTTGCAGAAATGAAATTGCAGAATGGAAATGAAATAAACTACTTAGCAGAAGGTTGTAGTAGAAAATAGAAGAAAAGCAACAATCACCAACACTCTGATGCTTCCCCGGCAACGGTGACAAAAAGATGGTGGGCCCCAGTATTGTAGCAATAATGTTGCAACTCCTGCGACTCCCTTCTTTAATTTTATCAACCCGGTAGTTCGTAATAAACTTGGAAGAGACGGTGTTGTATGCACAAGTACTAGCTCTTGCCGCAGCTGCCACTTGGTCAGCTGGCACAAGTCCGCTAGGGGCTTAAGCCAACTTCTATGAGCTCTGAGAAGAATCTTTTTAACTGATGGACAAAAGCTATCTCAAAGGAAACTAATCTACTGGCAGAAAGAAACTGAAAGCCAAAAAGAAACACAAACCCTAGCAAACCCTAATTCTACCAGCTAGTCCTACTGATGCAAGAATGAGAATGAAAACTACTGAAAGAGATGCCATTACTTCTATGAAGGTAAAATACATGTGTCTAGACTACCTATGTCCTAAGAAAACATATTTTTTTATTTTTGATTAAGTTGTCAGTTTAATCATGCATATGCTTTCACTGTTCTTTATTGTGCAACGGTGGATCAAGGAGGAGAAATGCTTGCAAAAGGTTGGGTAGGTTCAAAGAGGGTTTAAGGAGTCCCTAACACCCTTCCAGAGAGTTTCACAAAGTTTGGCTATCAAGAAACCTCATTTGTGAGCTTCTACAGGAAGTCTGCAGGGGTTCTACAAGATGTTCAGAGATTTCTACAGGATGTTCAGAAATTTCTACAGGATGTTTATAAAGTGGATTTTAGAGGATGGGTGAGTGAGGGAAGATGCAGGAATGGATAGGGAGGTAGGATAGGGGCCTGAAGTGACCCAGGGACTGGTAGATGGAGTGGTGAGAGGGTGTAGAAGGCTGACTTGGCTTAAAGAAGGCTAAGACAATGATTGCGCAAGAAGGTAGGGTTACGTGGGCAAAAGGACAGATGAGAGATGAGGAACCTAGCTAGGATATGGAACAGGTGGCTCTGATGAATCTTAGGTGGATGAAAGAGTGGTAGAGATTCCCTGCACGGTGTACATTCAACCGAATCAACAAAGTCTTGCAAATAATCAAAGTCCTAGCTAATCTAGTCTAACTATCAATAACATGAATGAACAACAGCTTTATTTGGAAATAAAACCATGTACATCAACTATGCAAAGAAACATTTCAGATATCTAAACCCATAACTAATTTTTGCAAATGAAAACAGTACACTAAGGATTGCATGGTCAAGAAAAACAATGTTTTTGTTGGCAGCAATGTCACCTTTTTCCCAGCTCACGATCCCACTGAGGGATAGGTGAGATCAGAGGTGCTTGATGGCCTTTTTCTAGAGATATTCCCTGTTACTAATCTATCAACTAAATCTGAACATGAAAAGCTACTTTAAACATAAAAAGCAACCTAAATAACAAACCAAGATTTAAATCTAAATAGCACATTTTATTCTAAGACTGTAGAAAATATACATGAAAGTAAACAAAGGAAGTACTGGGCACTTGAGATGGGCCCAAGCCCAAGATCTACAGCCTCCTAAGAGAGATTTAGAGCTGGTGAAAAGATGGATTCATCTTTATTGAGCAAGAAAAGAAGAATTGCATAAAAAATGTCCACAAGGAAAACTTGAAAATGCGCTGAAATGCAGAGCTAAACTATTGCCTAAAGAAAGACTAAAATCGAACTACAAACTAGCTAACTTCTGCCTACAAAGTGACTAACTACTGGATAACCAAAATGAGGCCCTAAGCCTTCTTATTTATACAAATTGAGGACCCCAACAGTCCTCCTAAACTTTAGGGACTCAGCTGCCCAAAACTTGCAGTTAACAGCGGTCCTACTTGACTTGCTTGGCTACCCTTGTGATAATTGATTTGGTGGCCCTTGAACTCTGAGTTGATGGTGGAGAATTTGAGGTAAGAGCCCATAAATGAAGGGGACACCTTCCTAAAAATCTTCTCCACGAATTTGGTTGCCAAGTGCTCATTTAAACCTTTGATTTTGTCTCTAAATTGACCAAAAAGACTACATAAAGCACACATTAGACTTGTTCGCATAATGAATAACCCAATTCACTCTATTAGCATATATATAATAAAAAACATGCAATAAACTAATGAGAATGGTGGATTAAGTTGAATTAGGAGGTTGAATGAGCCCATATAATTATCCATTTTTGGGGATCATCACCTGCGCACCAATTTTGTAGTCCACACAATAGGTTGATCTAGTCTACACCTTCCCACACTATTAGCTAACCTCGATATCTACTCGTAAAACTCTATCGGGAATGTTACGAAGAATATTTCAAGGATATCTATGTATATGTAATGATCCAACCACCCTTCCTCTGATATCTGCGGGTTTCTGTTTTCCTAAACCACAAACTCGTGAAGCTTTTGATCCAGCCAATCTTCAAGCTCTTCCTTTGTAGGATTCCAGTGTTCTGAAATCATACATCCCTTAGGAAGATCCTGGTCCTAGCAACAGAACCATTTGTTGGCTTATATGGGCCTGCCACAGGTTCAGAAGAGTTATTTAGCCAAACAAATCCTGCAGTTATCAGCACTTTCGTGTTAGGAAAATTATTTATGATAGAGAAATGCAAGACATATAATATGTAGAAAACACAAAAACGTAAAACCAGAAAGACACAGATATATGTGGTTCACCTAGTTTGGGCTACGTCCACCCTGAATAGCGAGTCCTTCCTTTTTATTATCCAACAAAATGAAGAGACACAACCTACAATTTATCCAATGTAATATCCTCTATTTTCTCTCACAATCTCACCTCTCCATTTCTCACTCTAAGAATACACACATATATTCCATAACCTCAATACAATACCCTCATACAAAGAGTGGGGTTTCCTTCTAGGGCAAAAGACCCTAAACTAAACATAAATTCTACCGTCAGATCATCCACCTAATGAATGGCCCACGTTGACTAGAAATTGCTATACTTTTACAAGGAAATTTTACATATGTTTTTAGCTTCGGGGGCGCTGCCCTCGAAACCCCCGCCGGGGGACAACTGACCCCAGGATCCTCCTAGCATCCCCCAGCATGGAACGTGTACAATCTTCCTGGGGTATACATCCAGCTGAAACAAAGAGCTCTAAATAATCATGCTCCACACCCAACAATATCCCACTTGGAGAATGATTGTAGTAACTCCTCCGCTACTTCATTTGCTGGACAATTACTCCTCTTTGGACCTGCTTGTTTCTCATCTTCATCGTCATCCTTGAAGACCAATTGAAACTGAGCATATTCTTAGTTTCTCCCTAGTTACAACTTTTGTTAGCATATCTGCAGAATTCTGGCTAGTGTGTATCTTTTCCAGCTTCAACTCTCCATCTTCCAACACTGATCATATGAAATGGTACTTGAGTTGTATGTGTTTAGTCCTGGAATGAAATGCTGATTTCTTTGTAAGATGAACGACATTTTGGCTATCATTTTATAATGTGTCCATATCATGCTTCTTACCCAATTCCTCCATAAACCTTTGTAACCAAATCATTTCTTTACTAGCCTCTGTAGCAGCAACATACTCTGCTTCTATTGTTGCAAGTGCAACATCACTTTGAATTTTTGAAACCCAACTGACTGTTGTTCCACGTACAGTAAATACATATCTTGTAGTGCTCCTCATGTTATCTCTGTCACCTGCCATATCTACATCAACATATCCTTGTAGAGAAATTTTTGAACCACCAAAGAATAATGATTGATTTGTGGTACCTCTCAAATATCTGAGAATCCGTTTAAGTGCCATCCAATGTTCTCTTCCTAGATTGTTCATGTACCTGCTTAGAAATCCCACTACATGTGCAATATTAGGCCTTGTGCAGACCATTGCATACATTAAGCTTCCAACTGTTGATGCATATGGAACTTTAGACATATAATCCATGTCTTCTTGGGTCTTTGGGCACATCTCCTTACTAAGTTTTAAATGGCTAGAAAAAGGTGTACTAACTGGTTGTGCATTGTGATATTAAATCTTTTCAACACCTTTTCTATGTACTCATTCTGAGACAATGTTAATTTGCGATTTTTTTTGTCTCTAGTTATTCTCATACCAAGGATTTGTTTTGCAGCTCCCAAATCCTTCATTGCAAATGATTTTTCCAATTTTCTTTTGAGCACATTTATTTCCTACATGTTAGACCCTACAACAAGCATGTCATATGCATACAATAAAAATATAGTATAGTTTCCATCATTTTGCTTTTTTAGATAAACACAATGATCAGAGTGACATCTAGTATAACCTTGTTCAGACATAAACTTGTCAAATTTTAGATACCATTGCCTTCGAGCTTGTTTTAAGCCATACAAGTTCTTCTTCAACCTGCACACTAGTTTCTCCTTCCCTTTTACCTCATATCCTTGTGGCTGCTGCATATATATCTCTTCCTCCAAATCCCCATGGAGAAAGGTCGTCTTTACATCTAACTACTCAAGATGCAAATCTTCAACTACTACTAGACTTAAAATAGTTATGATTCAAGTCATTTTCACAACAAGAGAAAATATTTGATCAAAATCAATACCTTTCTTCTATGAAAACCCCTTCACCACAAGTCTAGCTTTGTACCTCTATTTTCCTCCATCTTCTTCCTTTAGCCTGTAAACCCATTTATTCTGCAATGTAGTTTTACCTGTAGGCAACTGTTGAGTCCCAAACTTACATCTTCCCTACATCCCTTTTTAGCCTTTTTCTCTATTTACCTGAACCTTTAAGCTATAAAATCATTGCATATTAGTTTAAAATGAGCATATAAATGGTTTCCTAACTATGTTTTTTGACTGTTGTTTGATTTAGATTTTTGTTCAACCAGCTGCGAAATCTGTCACTTTCGGCAGCTAGAATCAGTTTCCGTAGCCTTTTTGTTAAACTCTATGCTATAGGTGTCTATTGAAGAACTCAGTCACATGGGCAAGCTACAAAGGACGTGAACATCGAACGTGTCCCCTTGGTTCAGCCAAATCATCCACAGAAGCCTGTGGTCAAGGCCGGTCAAATGGTGGTGAACACAAGGAGTTCAGCGGTGGCACGACTCTATTTTCATCACGAGGAGGATTGCGTGGCAAGGTCCTGAGTTTTAGGAGGTGTGCTAACACCTAGGGACTGCTCATGGACCGAATCCAACAAACCACCTCCTTGGATTTACTTCCCACGGCTACCATGCTGCTAAAATTCCGATTATGGTCTTTTACGAGTTTAGCTAGTAGCGCAGACTGTGTTAGTTAGTTATGTATTTTCTGCTATAAATAATGCATCTTCATATGCGTATAGGCTAGTAGTTGCTGTTGTGTAATCTTGACTGTTGTATGAGCCATTGAGCCGAGACTTAGTTTCTATTTCATGACTGCATTGCAATATATGAGAAGACACTAATTTTTCATTCAAATTCGTGATTGGTTCTGATTGACCGAGGTTGCAGAGGGCCCCTGTACACCAAGGTATTGTAGTTGATGTATAGCTTTATGCTTTTCTTCATTTTACGCTCTTGATACCATAGATATTTTCTGTATATTAACTTGCTCATGGTATTCATGTTATTTTTTATCCATAGCTTCTTTTATGTTTTTAATTGATTGTCAACTGATCAGTGTTTGCATTTCAGGTTCTAATAGGAAGCCCGGGCAGCACATCTAGTTTTTGATGACTAATGACATGATGGAATTATATTGTCCTACTGCTGATTTGTTTTATTGGTTCTAATTCCAGCACTGCTTATTTCTTTAGTTTGCTTTATTCATTTACTTTTCTGCAAGATAAGATATTAGACTATTCATATCATTCTTCAGTTACCTCCTATAGCCATAGCGAGTTGAATGGTGAGGGATTGAGTGTGAATGTATAGTTTGATGCTAGTTTATTTACTTTTCCAAGTTAGTGATTAGATTACTCATATCATTCACGGTTACCTCCTATAGCCAGAGCGAGTCGAATGGTGAGGGATTGTAGGATGAATGTGTAGTTTAATCTTAGTTTTATTTTATGCAACTTAGATATCAGATTACTCAATTTGTCTATGATTACCTCCTATAGCCAGAGCGAGTCAAATGGTGAGGAGTAAAAAATGAGTTGATGTGATATGATTAGTTTACTTTGCTTACAATTTTTAAATTTCTTTCAGTTCAGTCTATTCTTTTCTTTAAATAGCAGCAAGGATACTGGGTTCCATAGTCACTAGTTCACTATTTTGTTAATTAGAATCTAGGCACATCTTGAATTCATCATTATAAGTTTGAACACCTTTAGAACACTTTGAAGTTTGGAAATTATTTTAAAGGCCATCATTACCTTGAATACATTTGTCAATACTTGATTACTAGAATCACCATCTCACACACCATCTCACATTAGGGAATCAACAAGAAGATAAATCCAAAAAAAAAACCAAAAACCAAAAACGACAAAGAAATAAGAAAATGGTTATCTTGCATAGATAGTGCACTTCACTTCAATAGTTTACGACTCCCAGATTGACAATTTATATAGCAATTTAACACACACTAAATTGACCAAACAGCAACCTGACTAAGTCTCAAGCCTGGTTATGCATTAAGAATTCCATCTCTTCTTCCATGGTTAGCTCCCACTTCTTCCTACTTTCAACCTGCATTGCTTCATCATAACATTTGCGTTCACCAGAATCAGTCAACAATAAATAATATAATGAAGGAGAGTATCATTTAGGGAGTATACTTATCCTAGTAGATCTTCTAACACCACTCTCAAGTGTTTGGGGTGCATGTTGCTATTTTGGTGGTTGTTGTCGTTGTGGTTGTTGATTATTATTATTTTCACGCACCTTTACTTTTTCAGTGATCTCATCAAGGACTGTGTATTCCTTGTTTTCTTTTTCCTGTTTCTTTTCCTGCAATTGATTCTTATAGAAGACCTTTTCATTGAATATTACATCTCTACTCCTAATGATTTTGTGATTTTCATAATCATATAAGCGATAACCAAAATCATTAACACCATATCCAATAAAGGTACATTTCTTTGACTTTGCCTCAAGCTTTGTTCTATTTTCTTTATCAATATGGACAAAGGCCTCACAACAAAAAGGCTTTAAAAAAGAGTAGTTTACCTTTTTACCTGTCCATGCTTCCTCCGGAACACCACCATCCAAGGAACTTGAAGGCCCTCTGTTTATTAGATAAACAACAGTATTTACAGCATCTGCCCAAAACTATAAAGGCAATCCTGCATGTAATCTCATGCACCTTGCACACTCCATGATTGTTTTGTTCATCCTTTCTGACACACCATTTTCTTGTGGTGTTCTTGGAACTATCTTCTCTCTGCAAATTCCATGCTCTGAACAGTACCTATCAAACTCTTTGCTGCAGTATTCACCTCCATTGTTTGATCTGAGACACTTCAATTTTTTTCATGTCTCAATCTCAACCAAAGCTTTCCATTTCATGAAAGTATCAAATACATCAGATTTATTCTAAATACAATAAATCCAAGTTTTTCTACTTGCATCATCAATAAAAGTAACATAATAATGAGATCCACTAAGATATGATACTTGAGAAAGTCCCCATACATGTGTATGCACAAGCTCTAATTTTTCGTTCTTCTTTTCCTTCCCAACTCTGAGAAATCTGACTCTCTTCTATTTTCCGTAAATGCAATTCTCGCAGAAGTCCAAATCAACATTCTTCAAACCCGGAAACAAATTCCTTGAGTGAAGAATCTTCATCCCCTTCTCACTCATGTGTCTGAGCCTATGATGCCATAATATTTCATCTGCTCCTTTGGAAGTTAAAGCATTAATAGAGTTAGAAATACCATTGCATAAATGCAATGTACCAACCTTTTCACCTTTTGTTATTACCAAGGCTCCTTTGGTGACCTTCCAAGCTTTATCTGTGAAAGTTGTCACACAACCTTCGCCGCTTAACTGCCTTGTTGAAATCAGATTTTTCTACATGTTTGGAACATGCCTTACCTCCTTTAGTAGCCATTGCTTTCCGTTCTACTGTTTTACAAGAACCTTACCCATTCCAACAATTTTATAGGGTTTATCATCACCCAAACGAACTTGTCCAAAATCCCCTTGAACATAGTCATGAAAGTATTTCTTATCAGGTGTGGCATGGAATGAGGCCCCTGAATCTACCACCCAGGAATCAGTAATATTTTCGAAAGAAGGAATCAAAGCATCTTGTAACACCTCACCTGTCACATTTGCTTCATGATTGTTTTCTTGTTGTGCATCTCCTTATTTT
>APFE030800602.1:277473-290680 GCA_000404065.3 Pinus taeda
GGGGTATACTTATCCTGGTAGATCTTCTAACACCACTTTCAGGTGTTTGGGGTGCCTGTTACTGTTGTGGTGGTTGTTTTTGTTGTGGTTGTTGATTATTATTATTTTCAGGCACCTTTACTTTTTCAGTGATTTCATCAAGAACTGCATATTCCTTGTTTCCTTTTTCCTGTTTCTTTTCCTGCAACTGATTCTTATACAAGACCTTTTCATTTAATATTACATCTCTGCTCCTAATGATTTTGTGATTTTCTTAATCATATAAGAGATAACCAAAATCATTAACACCATATCCAATAAAGGTAAATTTCTTTGACTTTGCCTCAAGCTTTGTTCTATTTTCTTTATCAATATGGATAAAGGCCTCACAACCAAAAGGCTTTAAAAAAGAGTAGTTTACCTTTTTACTTGTCCATGCTTCCTCTGGAATACCACCATTCAAGGAACTTGAAGGCCCTCTATTTATTAGATAAACAACAGTATTTACAGCATCTGCCCAAAACTATAAAGGCAATCCTGCATGTAATCTCATGCACCTTGCACACTCCATGATTGTTTTGTTCATCCTTTCTGACACACCATTTTCTTGTGGTGTTCTTGGAACTATCTTCTCTCTGCAAATTCCATGCTCTGAACAGTACCTATCAAACTCTTTGCTGCAGTATTCACCTCCATTGTTTGATCTGAGACACTTCAATTTTTTTCATGTCTCAATCTCAACCAAAGCTTTCCATTTCATGAAAGTATCAAATACATCAGATTTATTCTAAATACAATAAATCCAAGTTTTTCTACTTGCATCATCAATAAAAGTAACATAATAATGAGATCCACTAAGATATGATACTTGAGAAAGTCCCCATACATGTGTATGCACAAGCTCTAATTTTTCGTTCTTCTTTTCCTTCCCAACTCTGAGAAATCTGACTCTCTTCTATTTTCCGTAAATGCAATTCTCGCAGAAGTCCAAATCAACATTCTTCAAACCCGGAAACAAATTCCTTGAGTGAAGAATCTTCATCCCCTTCTCACTCATGTGTCTGAGCCTATGATGCCATAATATTTCATCTGCTCCTTTGGAAGTTAAAGCATTAATAGAGTTAGAAATACCATTGCATAAATGCAATGTACCAACCTTTTCACCTTTTGTTATTACCAAGGCTCCTTTGGTGACCTTCCAAGCTTTATCTGTGAAAGTTGTCACACAACCTTCGCCGCTTAACTGCCTTGTTGAAATCAGATTTTTCTACATGTTTGGAACATGCCTTACCTCCTTTAGTAGCCATTGGTTTCCATTCTGTTGTTTTACAAGACCCTTACCCATTCCAACAATTTTACAGGGTTTATCATCACCCAAATGGACTTGTCCAAAATCTCCTTGAACATAGTCATGAAAATATTTCTTATCAGGTATGGCATGGAATGAGGCCCTTAATCTACCACCCAGGAATTAGTAATATTTTTGAAAGAAAGAATCAAAGCATCTTGTAACACCTCAATTATTACATTTGCTTCATGATTTTTTTCTTCTTATGGATCTCCTTATTTTCCCTTTCGAGATCTACAGTCTTTCTTTAGGTGTCCTTTCTTTCCACATTTCTAGCACACTATCCCCGATCTGGACTTGGTTCTACCTTTGCCTGATTTACTACGATATCCTGAGCTCTTTCCTCTTTCCATTCTTCTTCCCCTAGAATATGCACTCAAAGCATTACCCGATGTCCCATCAAAGCTTTTCCATCACATTTCCTAGCTAAGGATATTACCGACAACATCATCAAACTTTAAAGTAGTAGATCCAAAAATAGAGTTACTAATGGCCATTAATAAACCATTCCAACTTTCTAGAAATGAGCACAAGAATAACAGAGCTCTAACTTCATCATCAAAGTTTACCCATACAAAAATTAACTGACTTGTAATTGTATTAAAATCATTTAATGGTCTGTAATAGATCCACCTTCCGACATCTTCATATTAAATAAATGTTTCACCTAGATATATGTGGTTCACACAGTTTGGGCTACGTCCACCCCGAATAGCTAGTCCTTCCTTTTTATTATCCAGCAAAATGAAGAGACACAACCTACAATAGATCCACCTTCCAACATCTTCATATTAAATAAATGTTTCATAAGAAATACCTTATTTGAGGCCAATGGTTTTTTTATATAGTTTTGCCAACATTTGAATCAAACCCTCTTTCATTGTTTTCATCGAAATGTTGAAGGCGACCGACACTACGAGGCACAACTGTACTGTTCCAAGTGCATTTCTATCGAGAATGTTCCATTCTTCATCTGTCATAAACATCGGCTTCTTTTTCTTCTACTCAATGGTAGGTACAGATATTTTTGATACAGATAATCTTTCATCTGCATCTTCCACAATGGGAAGTTTTGGACGTTAAATTTCTCGACACAGAGAGACACAAATATACATGGTTCACCCAGTTTGGGCTACATCCACCCTGAACAATGAGCCCTTCCTTTTTATTATCCAGCAAAATGAAAAGACACAACCTACAACAGATCCACCTTTTGACATCTTCATATTAAATAACTATTTCATAAGAAATACCTTGTTTGAGGTGGAGTGTTTTTCATATAGTTTCGCCAATGCTTGAATCAAACCCTTTGTTGTTGTTTCCTTTGAAATATTGAAAGCGACCAATACTGCGAGGAACAACCATACTATTCTAAGTGCCTTTCTATCAAGAATGTTCCATTCTGCATCTGTCATAGCCATGCGCTTCTTTGTTTTTCCACTCAATGGTAGGTACAGATCTTTTTGATATAGATAATCTTCCATCTACATCTTCCACAACGGGAAGTTTTGGTCGTTAAATTTCTTGACTTTGAACTTACCATCTTCCACCATTTCTCCCACTTGAATGAGGAACCCTTCTTTCCTACGAGTTTATCACCCAAATAGACCTTTGGCTCTGATACCAGTTGTTAGAAAAGTTATATATGATAGAGAAATGCAAGACATATAATATGTGGAGAAATAGAAACACATAAAACCAGAGAGACACAAATATACGTGGTTCACACAGTTCAGGCTACGTCCACCCCGAAAAACTAATCCTTCCTTTTTATTATCCAGCAAAATGAGGAGACACAACCTACGATAGATCGGCTATAATATCCTCTTCTTTCTCTCACAGTATCACTTCTCTGTTTCTCGCTTTGAGAATACACACATATATTCCACAGCCTCAATACAATACCCTCATACAAACAGAGGGTTTTCCTTCTAGGGAAAAAAACCCTAAACTAAACATAAATTCTACCATCAAATCATCCGCCTAATGAACAACCCACGTTGACTAGAAATTACTATACTTTTACAAGACAATTTTACATCTGTTTTTAGCTTCGGGGGCGCTGCCCCCAAAACCACCGCTGGGGGACCGCTGGCCCCTAGACCCCCTAGCACCCCCTCATGTGGACGGGTGTACAATATTACTCGTGTATACAGCCGGTTGAAACAAAGACCTCTAAATAATCATGCTCGACACCCAACATTTCTACAACAGCCCACGGAGTGCGGACTGAGGTCTCACCCGAGGTAACAGGGCAAGGTGATGGAACTAGGTTTCTGCACCCTTAGGATGTCTTGATGTGGTCTGGAAGTTTCGCACACAATTCTATGGCTTTATGTCGTTTTTCTCCACGTAGATCTAGACCCAGGAAAATCCTTAATACTTATTAATGCACTGTTATAGATTAGCTCTACTTTCTATGGTCTTTAAGCAAACATTTAACAGAAATAACCAGTTTGTGGACATAGAAAAGATGTAGATTTGCATAAACTCATAACATAAGTATACACACATATATCAAACATTTTATCAACCATAAATTAGCCAGATCCACAATAATTCAGGTTTAACACAGAATTTCAGAATCAACTTATCTTTATTCAATTCCCTCACTAATACATCCAAATCTTCCCTGCGCACTCAGGTGCAGGGGTCTGCGCACATAGCTACGGACTCTACTAGGCCTCTGCGCACATAACTATAGAGCCTCTATCTACCTACCAACACCCTTGACTCGGACTTATAGACACTTCAAGACTTCACTCGTCAAAAACCCGTTACATTCTAGATCCAAAAGTACATACCAAAAAACCTGACTTCTATCCATAGAGCCTTGCTCTATTTATACATTCCCATGGTGTGTGGACCATGGGAAGACCGACTCACTTCCTATTATTTTACATTATTTTTTGGCGGACAACCCTTTCACTTGACTCATTTACAATTTGTGCTCCATGCACTTTGCAGAGTCTTTACCATACCTTTCCCAAAATTGTGGGCTTTGAACCCAAAACTATTACACGGGCCGTCTACTACCCAGCAATGCTTTGGAAGCATTTATGGGTCAGTGGGGACTTTAGTACTATAGAAGTATTAAAGGTAGTTTTTTCATTGAAGAGTGGAATTCTAGTCCTCTGAAACAAGACTAGGAGTGTAGCAAAGGTTTTTGAATTTCTACGACGAACCTTTTAACTTTTGGGGTTAATTAATAGAAACTTAGTGATTAGGGATTCCATCCTCAATGCATAGTCACATGGGTTGGTTGGCTCAACACTGAGAGCTTAACTGTGAAGGGGATTAAGTGTGAATTCTACGAATGAAATAAAGATTAGGTTTTTGAAAACTTTCTTAGTTCTCTTAATAGCCTAATAGTCTATTATCTAGAGTTACCCTATGTAGTAGGAGACATTGCATTAGATATCCTAGTGGCCCATATATTTTCAACTATAATGGAAAATGGCAAGAGGGATAGATTATATTTAGCACAATGAATGGGAAACCTAATATTTGTTAATATGTAAAAATATAGACATTTGGAAACACTTCATAGACTAGTTTTTCGAAAATGCCAGATGCCAAATGATGGAATCTTTATGTGATGGAAGTAGTAGGTGGAGGAAGAGAGTATTTGGAATCTATCAAGAACCATGGACCAACATTATATTATGATAAATGCCAAAGATAGAAAAATTTAGCCTTTTAATTACTCGAAATATTGTAATATGGAAGAAAATAAGATTATTCACTTATTTAAATCCCATATGCATATGCTTGCATAGTAGGCCATGTGGAAATTACATGGAATCCATGTGACCACTCCTAGACTCTATGGGTAGAGTTGATGGGGGAATATGTTGTGTGATGATAACATGGCATGTGGGGTAGGATTTTTGGTGACGTGGCATGTTAATGTCAATGAGCTAACATGGCAATGAATGTTTCACTTATCATGGTTGTTGATGTGCAATCTAGAATTATAGAAATCTGGAGCTTAATTAAATGAACCATTTTGGGGTTTTACAAATATTTTTATATAAATAAGTCACAAACATTATATTTTTTATCCCCTTAAAGTATTTTGGTTGCTATGTTAAATGTTCTGTTCTCCTTTGGGACAGAACATTAAAGATCTCCATCATCGAGGGATATTAACATCTACATTCGGTGTGCATACTAACCTTATCAAAATCTTTGTGATGTATTACTTTAGGGTGTTTTATCTTTATAACATTTCAATATTTTTGTATGTTATTTGTGGAAACATGGCTTCTTTGAGTTTTGGAATCAATGGGTCCAAGGAGCTGAAGTTTGAGAATGCTCACAAAACCCCTATTGCTAAATTTTTAATAATAAGGATGTTAGAGATATATTGACAATAACACTTGAATCATGAGGTTTACTGAGTTTATGAGGAGATCAATTCCTTAAAGTTACGGTCTTAATCCAGCTTGGCATGTCTCCATCTTCTTCTTCATGGCCCTAGTTCTAGAAATGTGCTTCATGGTAGTTGCAAAAGTTCGAAGTCAAATAAGACTCAAAAACATGATGCATTGATGTTAAGTTGCCTCAATTCTATATCATGTAACACATTTTAAGTAAAGTAAGTGAAAGGCCTTGGATTTTTATTTTTACATGATTTTAGGTCTCTTTCTAAGTATTTTATAAAGGCATTCATCTAGATTCTTTTTTATTTCCAAAATATCTACATAATTGTGTTATAACCCAGCGAAAAGATCAAAGCCCACTCAATTTGAATGAAGAAGACTTGGGAAAGTTAACATGAAGTATTTTTATATGATACAAAGAAAGTTGTCAACAATTTCCATTGAAATATTATATTACTACTATGATACATGAGCAACTTATGCTAAATCATTTTGATCACAAAAAATTATAGTTTTTTCTATTCATTTATTGGAGAAGGTAAATAATTTATTCATTTTGGATTCAACAGGAGATATTAATGTGTGTTGTCTTACAAGATATTATATCTTGTTAGACTATTTTTATTTCGTGCAAAATTTTGTTATGAATTTCTTATTTCAATAGTTTGGCTCGTTATAATTGGTTGGTATATAGGCAACCAAATCAATAAGAAAAATCTTTTTTCTTCAATAAGCAGGGTAAAGCCAAAAGCCAAGAGTTATGATTGTTTTACACTAATTTATCAATTATATTGATCTCAAAGGTGTGAGAAAAGTGTTTGTCTCTTAATAGGGTGGGGAAAAGCTAAGAGTTATGTTTCTTTGCATTCATTTATTAATTACATCAATCATATGGTGAGAAAAGGTTTTTTTTTCTAAGTGTAGTGCATTTTTTATCTAACTATTTTTTCTAGACTTGATTTTCTTACTTCTCAATCTTCAAAATAACTTGCATAAATTTACTAGAATTTTGTGCAGGAATTATTTGCATAGTCTTTAATAGTATAAATAAGTTATATTCTTGAACATTATGAAATTGAAAATATTGTTTATTTTCTTGAACATTTTGCAATTGAACATATTGTTTATTTTCTTGAACATTTTGAAATTGAACATATTATTTATTGTGATGTAATTTCAATGTAATTTCAAATTTTCCATCAAAAGGTACAAAATTAGATTACCAACTCCCTCAATATTATTGGAAGTTATATATTATGGAAAAACAAAATTTTAATAGCATTAGTTTTTTTTCCATGTGATCTCTTTTCAAAGATCATATCTTATACTTTTATATAAATTAAAAATTTAATAACAATACTTAGAAAATCCACACATATATGTAAGAATCCTATTGGATTTTCAAAACTCTATATATGTATTGAAATGACTTTATTAATTTTAATATAAATTTTTATCATTTTAATATTTTAAATTATTTTTGTATAATCATTTCATAAATATTAAATTAAAAATATTTACAATATTAATAACTCCATGAAAACTATAAAATTTATTGCGCATAATATGATTAAAACAAATATTAAATCATTTTCATAAATATTTAAATTAAAAATATTTAGCATATTAATAACTCCATAAAATTACAAAATAAATACTAATTATATAATACAATAATCAATTTTGATAATAAATTTTCTAAAGATCATATTTTTATGTAAGTAAGTCACATACTTTTTTTGGAAGAAACAAAATAACTTTTAAAAAATATATGTTATCAGTGAAGATTTTATTCCTTTCCAAATTCCAGGTTATGACTGTGTTTAATTTGATTTACCATCATTATAAAATACATTTAAATGTTTATGTCAAAAAATATGGAAAACAAAATTTAAATAATTATTATTAAATTTTGATTAGATTATCATTAATTATACTAAAGGAAATTGGTTTAATACTACAAATCTCTCGTTTTATGTGAAATGACGGTAGGTCTAATATTAAATAATTCACAAACTTACCTTTCTCGCTTCTATCCTATCTAACCTTTAGTACATTTAAATAATATTTACAGCGTTGAATTGTTTACGTCTGGCTGTATTTTTTAATAAATATAATGACAATGATTAACACCTATGTCCTTCATTTATCCTTGATATAAGGAACAACTTTAAAAAAAATGTAAAAAGATTACAGCGACTGTTCTCGACGAAACGTGGTATTCTTCTCCATGCAGAGGACTGCGTTCGTAATGATCGTGAGTTATAACAACTAAGTTATCAATGTGTGAAGTAAAGGAATTTGGTTTAATACCCATTAATCTCTTTGGTATATGAGAAAACACAGTATCTTTAATATATAATAATAGAAAGCTTTACATTCTTTTTTCTTCCCTCCAAACTTCACGCCATTATATAATTAATTTTGTTAGAGTTTTACACCTAGCTGTACTTTATAATTATAATTATAAAGGTTGAATTGTCTACACCTAGCTGTACTTTATTATATTCATATAAGAATCAGTTAAGAAAATGTTAAAAATCTTAGTGTACTCTTTCCCTGGTGACCTCGTATCCTTCTCCCTCTAGATGACTTGGTGCTACCAACGATTGTAAGTTAAAAAAAGTGAATTACAGCAGCATTGTAAGTTACAGCAAGTGAATTACAGTAGCCGATAATTCAGTAGCGGGGTAATGAGCTGTCGATAGGGCGTGATGGACTTTTATAGAATCAATAATTTCTACCTTGCTGTTGGTAGTGTGTTGGAAGAATTAAGAATTATTCTATTTCTATGGAATCTATAATTTCTACTTTGAGGATCCTTAACACTGGTGGATTTTCCATAGTCATTTACTTGATATGTGGCTTGAGTAACAGGGATTTATGTGTATTTAAATTCATTTTGGGTACCTAGGCTTGAGGAGCCATAACTTAAAGATATTTAATTTGTTATTTAATTTGTCAAAACCATTTAAGGATCAGTTATTTTACCAACTTTAAACTTACTAGATTTTTTAGTATGTCTCTTCTACTTAACACGAGACACAAATTTAATCTGAATAGCCTTGCTAATGAAACTCATCCTCAACTAATTATTCCACCACAACAGTCGATGCAAACCGACTCCGACTCCGACTCATCTCATCTCATCTTGGCAGAAAGGTTTTCGAAATGACATAAGAATTCCACCACAGCAGTCGGTGCAAACCGACTCCGACTCCGACTCCGACTCATCTTGGCAGAAAGGTTTCCGAAATGACATAAGATAGTGGAGAAATTGTACGGTATTATTGCTCCAAATATAATAACATTGCGCCCGCCGGCCACGAACACAGAGCAGCCCACGGCTAACATGACCGGTACATAAATCCGACTCGTATTTATGGACGTTAAGAAAGACTGTCTAGACACGAAAATACCATCATACTCTGGTTAGATAAAGAATTGCTAATTATGGTTATGCGTAGGGTCTAGAGGTTACATAAAGTGGAATGGTTTGAAGATATCGTATACGATATCTGACAGGAATTTCGGCAAACTGTCTGCCTGGTAGGTGGTTCCCGAGTTGTTTATCAGGATTGGAGATCTTGTTCCTAAGTTCTTATGATCGAAGCAATCAAACCCTAATCTTGTTGCAGAAGATCATGGACCCACTCTGCTTGTAAATCGCTGGCAAAGATTTCTTAGCTTTACAACTCCCACGCTTTGCAAATTGCAACATCCATCTGAGTTCTAACCATAAATATGAGTATTCCTTCTGGGTTCCAACCAATATTCCTCTCCTGTATCGATGGCATAAACATGTCTGTCGATGTTACAGAGGGTGTATCTTGTTCTAGTCTGTTACAATCGACCGAAGACCCTCCATCTTATAAGAACCATCATGCCCAAAGTTCCAATTTCCTCAGCAGCTGCATATTTGAAACCCCAGTCTACTATCAGGACCATTCGGATAATCCTTGTTTAAAGAACGCATTCTGCAATTCTGGTTTGGCAATTCATGGTCCTTATCGCGATCAAGTATCACAAACCGCTCCGATCGATAAAAGGTGGAATCACAGTTTGATTGAAAAACAGAGGCAGAAGGAGATGAAAACGCTCTTTTCCAGGCTGAGGGCATTGCTTCCTGAAGAAAATCTTCAGGTACGTTTTCTTCACTTGGTATCTAGGGTTTTCTGCTTTAGAGGCATCCAGCTTCAAAGTATTCGTTAGGGTTTTTTTCACTTTTTTCATCTCCTTTGCTTCAGTTTTATGAATGGGCAAATTTATATCTGGTTGTGCAGGGAAAACGTGCAGAGTCAGACCAAGTGCTTGGAGCTGTTAATTATGGTCATCTACAGCCAAAAATCGAAGATCTCTCAAGAAAAAGAGATAGAATGAAGACCAGTTTAGCTAGAAAAGAAGAATTTCCTTTTGTGGGCATTCAATCCTCATCTAAGCAGAACTTTTGCAGGAAACATCTGCGATTCCAAGAATCGGATGGGAAAACCACTTCCATGAAAATAAATTTCTCCCATTCCCGTGTTGAGATCTCCGTTAACGCGTTCGAAGATCAGATTGTCTACTCCGATCTTCTAGTGGTGTTGGAAGAATGTGGACTCGAAGTTGCGAACGCTACGTCTTCCGTAATCAATAATGCAGTGTTTCATACCATATATAACAAGGTATTTTTCTATTCTCGCGGAAACACTATGATTTCCTCTCTGGTTTACCAAAATCTAAATATAGATATTTCTACGCAGCTGATTATTTTAGGAGTTGTTTATAATGCTATTTTTTGGAGATTCCGGAAATCCGGTGAAAGAAATTGAGGTTAAATCTTGATTTGTTGCAGTTAAAATGGTTTTTTAATTGCTTATTTGGATTCAGCACTTTGAAAAACTCTTGGGACGCTTTAAATATGCAAAAAGTAACCATCAAACTTGCGATTCCAATAAATTGTTGTAAGATTTTAACTAATAAAACCCACTAGAAAAACTTTCAAAAAATGACAATTACATTATTTTAACCTGGAAGACCTCTCTGACACGCTTCGGCATTTAATTCGGGTAACCAGGCCGACCTCCGATCTCTGGAAGCTCCAGACGAAATACTTTTTGCGCACAAATGAGGCCTAAAAGGTTTGACAAGCTGACACCAAGAATAAAACTCAATTAAGGATCTGCTACATAAATACATCATTTTCTTAGATGAGTGGAAATTAGATATTAATGATTTGAGGGAGTGCTCTATCGATAATTGCTTTGATTTTTATGAATAGAAATGGATAAAGTAGGTCACGTAACAAATCGGGCTGCCTTCAGCATTGAGTATAGCATGAATTTGTCGTCTTTTCATTAGAGTTTTTAGCAATTAATATTAATTTATGAAGTATGGACTAGGTGATCTATGTAATATATGTAGGGGTTAGCTTTTATTAATTTATTAATTCCAAATTTAAAAAAGAAATGAAAAATGTTGAATATTTTAATTTTACATAAATTTAATGATAATTGATATATTATAAATAGAGAAGTACATAGATTATTTTTTATTCTAACTTTCATTTAAATTTAAGATTTTGTTTTCTTATTTTAAATTTGGGAACATTATGACTCAAAGTACCACACATAGAAGAATGGTCAAGGTAGAATAAGAGGAGTTGGAGGTATAACTTGCTATATAAAAAACAATATTTCACCTTACACTTCGCTTTTCCACATTTGGATTGAAATCTTTAACACTAAATTTAAGAGGATTTATATCTTAATTTTTTATTTTGCACCTATCAACTTTACCTTTTATAAGAAAAACAATCGAGATAAAATTTTCCCCTATAATACCCTAGAAAAGGTTACTTATAATCCAAGGAATGTAGGTAATATCCTCCTCTTAGGAGACTTCAGTGCTAGAACTGCAACCAACAAAAATATTCTTCTATGTAATTACTCCAACCATAATCCTCTTTAGCTAGGCGAGAACCTTGATTTAGCTAGTAGATTCCAAAGAAACTCTGAAGACTGGATCCATAATTTATTTGGTATAGAGTTAATGAAACTCTATAATTCCCAAAACCTTATAAAAGGTAATGACATATCCAAGTGGTCAAAGTCCAGCTAGATGACCTGTATTCATGGGTTTGGCAATAATGTCATGGATTATGTGATATTTGACATCCTTATTACCATCCAAAATGTAATTTTCGACCTCTTAAATAACCATCATTGTGATTATGATTATAGACCTTTGTCCTTAACTTTGAACTTTAACATGTACACAAGCCACGTCCAATAGAATTATGATAGCCAAAGGAACCTACTCTTTGACAAAAATAAGATTCATCTCTTCTTAGAGGATTGAAAAAGGAATTAATACCTTGTAACTTATAATGATAACATTGAGCATCTCTATCATAATTCTAGTACAACCCTCTCCACTACTATGGTGATCCAGGTGGATATTGGTGGCCACTTGCCAAGTCCACCTGGACCCCCACCATTGTCTTTCTCAGCATTTTCAGTTTCCTTAATTGTAGCACAACTTACTATTTTTAGCAGTTTTTCGGGTCCTGAACTTTCAGAGCCGTTTTGAGGCCCTAACGACGTTTTTTGGGGAATCCGGGGGAAACATGGGTCCATGCAATGGACCGATGTTTCCCATTCCAACAATGAGAGTGCTCGAATAGATCTTTCTAATGAGCTATTGTATGCGTCAAACGGAGATCATATGCCAAAGTTACGACCCCAGGAAGTTGATGTACCAACTTACCCCCAAACGGGGCCCACAGTTTGGCGTTTCATCTCCTAGGGTTAGGTTTTGGAATGTGAAGGTTTTGCATTGTTTCTCACAATTAATAGGCCCTTCGAGCCTCATTGTAACACAGTTCAGAGCATGTAGCCATCACATCTCTTCTCAGAGATAAGCTACCATCGCCCTAGCTAGTTTATTTCCATTTCTGATTGTAAGCATATTTTAGTAGTTTCCATTAATGAAATGAAGTATTATTTCCGTTGGATATTTGTGTATATGGTTATCTCTGTAATTTGTTGCGTTCCTGTTTAAATCGGGATCAGTGGTATCAGAGCGGTCTGCTTTTTCTCTGTTTTTCTTTGCATGTCCCCAACAAGGTCGGGATATAAGGAGTTAGGGCTTGAACTGGTTGAACCTTTGCAAGAGCAGCCTCGCAAATCCCGACGGCCTCCCATGGCGGACGAGAAAAAAGACGAGGGGGCAGGAGATCCCATCAAAATCTCTTGCTCGAAGAAGCCCTCGAGCGGCAAAGGAACGCGATGATGGATAGCTTTGCGCAAATCCTTCAGCGGCTACCTAAAGGTGACGCATCGGCTTCCAGCAGCTACTCTGGAAATGCCACGCCCTTTAAGGTACAAGTTAATTTTGAAATCCCCATCTTCGAGGGTAAGATAGACGCAGATGCGGTAGATAAATTGTTAAATCTGCTAGAAGGGTATTTTTCTGTTCATGAATTTTCAAGTCGGGAAAAGATTGTTTTTGCTCT
>APFE030800602.1:292925-312397 GCA_000404065.3 Pinus taeda
AGGGTTAGGTTTTGGAATGTGAAAGGGTTTTTCATTGTTTCTAAACAATAAATAGGCCTTCGAGCCTCATTGTAACACAATTCAGAGGCATGTAGCCATCACATCTCTTCTCAGAGATAAGCTACCATCGCCCTAGCTAGTTTATTCCATTTCTTCTGATTGTAAGCATATTTTAGTAGTTTCCATTAATGAAATGAAGTATTATTTCTGCTGCATATTTGTGTATATGGTTATCTCTGTAATTTGTTGTGTTCCTGTTTAAATCCGGATCATATGGAAGGTTATATACTAAGGTAACATATAAAAAGAATAATAGAAATACCAACCATTGGTATAATAATGCTTGTAGGATTGCGAGAAAGTAAATTAGGGTTGCTTCTAATGAAACCTCAAAACATGATAAGATAAATGTGTAAAAAGGTTTTATTAAAAGAAAGAAAAAATACATATAAATAGGATACAAGAACGACTACCTCACCTTTCTAGAGTAAATCCCAAAAAGTTTTGGAGGAAAATATTAATTTGTAAAACTAAAGAAATTAATGTGTTTCCCTTAAAGAATTAGAATATATACCTTAAAAACCTTTATGAATCCCCTAATTTTAGGGTCACCATTTTGAATGCTACTATAGAGGATGATATTTTTTCTTTGGAAGACATTGAATTTGGGTTTAAATGTTTCACTAATGTGAAAGCTAAGAATATTAAAGTATATCATGATGAACTTTTTAAAATGGGAGGGCTTATCCTCATCCCTCACATGCACAAGCTCTTCAATTTGATAGTGAAGCAAGGATTTATTAAGCCATGAACATATAGCCTTATTGTTTTTTTAAAAGTGGGGATAAAATAATTCCTTTTAATTATAAAAATATTATGATCAGCCACATTTTAAACTAATTATATGGACTTATTTTGGAAAAGAAGATTATCTTATTGCTTGAAATCCATCGTAAAAGAGCTAAAGGCTAAGCTGGGTTTACAAGTCATCATTCAATTTTTTACCATCTTGTTACTCTTAGGATCATTGCAAATGATTGTCGCAATAATAAGACTAGCCCCTTTTGTTGTTTTGTAGACTTTAGAAAATATTTTGACGTAGTTCCTAGGACAAAGCTATTGAAGAAGCTCAAGGAGCTAATGGTCCCACCTGAGTTGAGGGTTGTTATGACAAGGTTGTATGAAAATGTTATATCCAAGCTTGAGGGGAATAAGAACTTAATTGAAATTTTATAGTTAAACAAGGGTGTCACTTATTCCCTACCCTTTTGGGAATTCGCATTGATAATCTCAAAGAGTGTTTAGAAGATGTAGGATGTGTTGGCCCCAATCTCATTGGTATTGTCATAACTCTTCTCCTTTATGTTGTTGATATTGTTCTTCTGGCAAAGAGCCTTGAAGCTCTTGAAAATCAACTAGGGATCATCCAATATTTTTTCTCCAAGGTGGGTATTATTGTTAATGCTTTCAAGAATAATATCATGATAATTAAATATAAAAATATTACTTATGATAGTTTCATTTATGATAATAGCTACTTGGATGAAGTTCCTTCATACAAACATCTAGGAATTAACTTCAATCATCAGTGCAATTGGAATTATAGCATTAAGAAAAGTACAAGTGGATGATGGAAAGGTTACTATGGGCTTGAAAATAATTCTAAGTCAACACATCATTGGATTTGTGTTAAAAAAAGGAGTTCCTATTTGAGAATCATTGTCACCCTTGTTATTTTATATGGATGAGAGGTTTGGAGTTGTAGTATATCTAGAGAATTGTGAAGGAATATTGAACAAATCCAAAATAATTTTATTACCTCTAACCTTATGATTGAAGGATGTATTCCCCACCCTATCTTCCTGATTGAAGCTAGTTTCTTATTTTTTGAAAGCATGACTATGACTAGGTATATCATGTATATGAATAAATTATAAAACATGGAAGCTAAGAGGCTTCCCAAAATTTCTTCCAAATTTGGCTGAAAACCCACCTTCAGATCAAGCGAGGATGGCATAATTATGCCCAATATTGGTTATACCATTTGGGGATGGAAAAGGACATAATCTTGTTGAATAAGGTTAATATTAAAAATATTATTACTTCCAAATTTCAAGAGAAGCTATGGGGCAATAAATAGTTAGAGGAAAAAAGGAAATTAAGATATTATAAGGAGGTTGTTAGCTCCAATCTTGAAAAATAGAATTATTTATCTATCTAGACTAGTGTTAAGAATAAAATTATTATTGCTAAGATAAGAGATAATTCTAATGAGCTTGGTATTGAAGCTAGGTGTTGATCTACTTCCAAAATACCATGGGAAGAAAGCATTTTCCACCTCTATGAGTCTAAGAGGTTTGAATATGAAACTAATTTTCTCTTAAATTGTGCAGCTTGTAGTCAAATCTCTTTTAATTTTAAAAAAAAATACACTACCAACCTTCTTAACCTATTATGGTAACAAAAATATAGTGATCTAAGAATGTTCTCTCACTTCATCTACGTGGCATAGAAATAATATTGTTAACAAATTTCACTTAATTTTTACCTTTTTAAGTCTAATAAACCCATTATCTTAAACCAAATCTTAAGACCATTAACTTTAAAAAAAAAACAAAATTTAAACTTAAACAACTGATCATTTAATTACTGATAAATTAACAACAAAGTATAATTCTTTGAAATATTCCCCAATTAAGATGATTGAAAGATGTAAATATAAAAAAGAAAAAATTTATTATATTAATTAAAAATAAGTATAGTTGATTAGGATTTAATTGGAAATGTGGAAAGTGACAACTCAAATATAAATTTTATCCCTTTTGTTATCAATGTATTATATTAGTTTTATTCTTATTAGTACTCTTTATTCCACACAGTTTGAAAAATAAAACTCTTCGTATAGCTGTTTATAAATAATTTATTCTTAAGAATAATTATTCTTTTGTTTATATAATAAAGAATTTTTTTGTTTGGTCAGAATCTAGATGTATATATTTCATATCTTTATGGATTTAATTTTATGATTGAGGAAGAGGAAATACATATTCTTATCCATACGGTTGCTAATTAATTATAATTATGATATTTTAAAAATGTTGCAAATATATACATTAATATATAGAAATTTATAAAAATATTTATTTTAAAATTAATAATAATAGTAATGATTTTTTGTTTTTTTTTAACATCAAGTTATTTATATTACTTTCAAATCATCAATATATACATAGAGAATATTAATTATTTGTCTAATTCTTACAAACTAGACGAATAACATAGACTAAAAAAATTAGATTCTTAATACAAATTTATAAATTTTCAATAATGTTCATTGTCTCAAAGTATGATAAATAGAAAATATTATTAACCATAAAAGTAAAATCTATATTCATAAACATATTAATGAAATTAAAGTAAAAGTTGTACAAGAAATTATTTACTCTCTCGGGCTCTATACGGTAGGAGTATCTACCTGGAGGTGGTTGTGGCTTGTTGTTATTGTCAAAGGATGAAAATTCAAGGTTTTTCATATTCATGGACAGATGTGTGACTTTTATATTCATCTTGACAATATCAAGAAGTTCTACCATGCATATGATTAGTTCTTGCTATGTATTCACCTCATCAGTGAGGACCCTTTCCCATTAATGTTTTTATCTGCTAGTAGAGATTTACATTTTGCATGTAATAGGTACTCCTAGCCCTAGTGGAATTCCCTACATCAAGAATTCATTTCCAATTTTTATGTTATCTATATGGAACAAAAGGTCTTGATTGATGAACTTATTCTTTCACATCTGAAATGGCTCTTTGAAAAACTAAAGAGTTTATGTCCATATAATATTCAATGACTTCGTTTGTAGCTACCTATGCGTTAGTTACAAATAAGGGCTAAAATTAACAACAGGGTAGAGACTAGGACATCATCATCTATTATTGTGCGAAGGAGCTAATAAAAAATGCCTAATTATAGTAAAAGGAAAGGAACAAAGGGAGAAATCCATGTGAGGGTGTAGGTGGACAAATATAGGGGAAAGGGAGAAAGTATAATCCTAGAGCAGGTGAATCAAATTAGGCAATGGGGTGAGAAAAGAAAATTAGAGAAGAGGAAGAAACTAAGAGATAAAATTAAAAAACGACTTGAGAGAATAGAAAATGAGAGACAGAGCTAATGAATAATAATGATAAACAAAATATAAAATAATAATATTTTTATGATAAATGATTAAATAGTTTTTATTTTTTTTAAGTTAGGAACTTTATATTAAGTCAAAAGAGAATTACATAACAAAAAAATGTCTTCTTACAGTATGCTTGAAGGGAAACCAAACCAAAATCATAGGTTCATAATTTTAATGTTTTTGTGACCTCATCTAACTAGAGAATTAAATATGTAGAAATGCATGAAATAATTTCAATAACTAAAGCCATGACATATATTAAAAAAATTAAATATAAGAGGTTGTTGAAACTAAAATCAAAATAAAAAACTAGTAAAACATAATAGTTACCAGACTGAGTATTTAGGAAGTCACATAAGATACACATCCTTCTCATCCAGGGCGTGACTATCTAAACTCTCAGTGAGAGTAGCGAGCTTGTGATCTATACCATAAATTTTTTCTCCAACTTTGCTAGCCTCATGGAATTCTCTTACTGATTTTTTCGAAATATCAATGAGAACTCAAGGCCCATAAGAACTTTGGTATGAAAATGGACATTAACAACTTGCACATACCTAGAGAAACATGATCTAGTTGAAGTTCCAATGTCATGTGTCTAGTCTCAAGTGTTGGAACACATGATATTCAAGGGTGAAATGTCTTTCCTAGTGTATCTCTCCTCCACACATTCAATATCTTGTCGAACTAACTTACGGATGATTTCTCGATAGTAAGCCATAAACTTCTGATCTTGAGCATGACCATGAAGTTGAAAGTTTGAAGAGACATGGATATCCCTTTTCCTAGAGATAAAGGAATGTCCCAACCTACCCCACTTTCTTCCATAAATAGATCATCTAAGCGACATGATAACACAATGATCTAGGAGGAAGAATAGATGGAAAAGGGAGATATAATAGGTGTTGGAAAAGATGAAAATGGCATGAAGAAGAATCAGAGTTTAAGGGTGCAATAGGGAAGCCAAAGGAAGGGAGCTAAAGAGAAAGGAGGATGAGAGAGGTCATAGCGGGAAATGAACTACACTATCCTTTAGAGGATAGAAATCAAGCGAGAGAAGGGTAAATGATGATAATGGCAAAAATTCAAGAAAGAAGAACAAGGTACTAGAGGCTAAGTCAAACCACAAAGATTGGGATGGAAAAGAGAACCCATAATCCAATTAAATCACAATTCCATAATTTAGAGTGGAAGGAGACACGAATAATGTACAACATGATGGATAGAGTAGTAACCCTTAGCAATGAAAGATCCCCTATGATTATAATTTCAATCATTCTAATAGAAGTTGAAAGAAAAGCACTAATATACAATAGTGCAAATCCAATGAATCTTGACATAATCAGGATGAAATTTTCTACATGTGTTTGGATATGAATATTTTTCAAGGCTACACTAGGCCAATAAAACAACCAACCTGACTGAACTATGCTTAGTTACCACTCTATCAAGGAATGTCCAAAGTTCAGGTGATTGAGTAACCAAGAAGACTGAGAACCCATTTTTTGCATCAACTGTGAAAAAATAGGCATAAGAATCATGATCCACTACCATGTACATCTGATGTAGTTGAAAAAAAAACCTTCGGAAATGAAAATTGGTTCCCAAAATCCTCTGAAAGGAACATAATGGAAAATGGGAGAGAGGACATGATTTCCTCTAATTTTTATGTAAACTGTAAAATATTCTAAGCCTCTAGAAGGCCTAACATGACATGATATATCTCTATTTTTGTTATGGTTTTATTTTGCTATATATGGTAAGCCGGTGAAATGTGAGGTGTCTAATGCAATGTAAAAATAGGTGGAGCAAGGGGGCCAATATAGTGCAAGAGGGTAGCCAAGCTCTAAGAGTTTGCACCATGTAATATTGTTTTTTTTTTTTTTTTTTAATCCAAGTTTCCTTTGTGTTTTCGAAACAATCATGTGTTTTATTTTATGTAGATAGTTTGTTATGGATTGCCATGCAATTAAACCCCATCTAGTGAGGGACGAAAAGTCAAGAGTGGCCAAAGTCCCAAAAGAAGCTATGGTCTACAGGCTGTGTCACAGAGACAGTTGGATGAACAAGGAGTTGTGCATGAATGTCAACACTTAAGCATATAAAGGAAAGTATTGGAAGCATGTCAAGAAGGTTAGAATGATCAAAGAATGGATCCATACAAAGTCAAAGTTGAATGGACAAAACATGGCAGGGTCCCACACTCATTCATGTCCATTGATGTGTAGGGTCGAATCAGGGTCATTGAAGCCTCCCAACCAATGATGGGCATTCAACCATCAACAAGAAGGGTGCATTAAAAATTCGTTGAACGCTCTTAAGGGAGTGGGGCCAAGGGTGAGTAAATTTGGGCCTGAACAATAGTCAGTGTAGGAGAAGTGGTTCGGGGCCTGAGTAGGCCCCAACCCTTGAATTGGTTAAACCCTTGAGAGGCGGATACTGAAAAAAAATCATTATTTTTTATTTGAGTCACATGACTGATGGTTAATGGGGGTTACGTTAACCTTTTGACATGGAAAATGGTGAGAGCATGGGGGCACTGATATGAAAGTTGAAGAAACTGGGGTGCTACTGGAACATTTTTCTAAGAGCTTTTAGCTAGTGTGGAAAGGTGGAATATTAGGGAGAGGAGCACAATAATAGAGCAGGAGCATGAATTAAACTCCATTGCTGCAAATTAAGGTGACAAAAGCCAACTTTTGTTGGTGCATAACCCATAGGTTCAATAAATTTAACAAGGGGTCAAATTTTATAGAGCCCAAAATCAATTTTCATCAAGCGGTATTAGAGCAGAGAAATATCTCCTTCAAGATGAAGGTGAAAAAATTCTAGCTACGGTTTGGGAGAAGTTGTGAAGACAATTCCATACTTGTGATTGTGGGTATAAATATTAAGAAGAAGTCAGAAGTTTGCAACAACTAGAGGAGGAGGGGACACTCAAGAGGTTCTAGAGGAGGTGAACTTGTGATGCCAAAATACCAAGCCATAGGAGAGAGCTTGGTGGGGTGTCAAGTGCAAGCTTAGTTGTAGCTCATTGATGAGTATGAAAAGAATCTCAACAATAAATGAGGAAGGAGAAGAATGAGATGGAGATGAGCGGGAAGTAGTAATGACACCACATGATCAGAAGATCATGAATATTTTCAATTGTGGGAGTATGATGCAATGGCATAAACCCCTCCCCAAACCAAGATTGATTCCTGGAAGCCTCTAGAAGGAACATTGTGGAAACCAAGAGAGAGGGCATGATTTCCTCTTACTTTTATGTAAAATGTAAAATCTTTTAAGCCTTTAAAAGACCTAACATGGCATAATAACCCTTTATTTATATTAGGGTTTTATTTTCCTTTACATTGGAATCCTGCGAAATCTTAGCTATTGAGAGGTCATGAGATGTAATCTTGTTTTATTTAATCCAAGTTTCCTATGTATTTTCGAAAAATGCATATGTTTTATTTTATGCATACAGTTTGTTTTGGGCCACCATTCAATCAAACCCTATCCATTAAGGGACTAAAATTTAGGACTAACTAAACTCAAAAAATAAGTTGAAGTCCGGAGGTGCAACATGGAGAGAGTTTGAAAAATAAGCAATTGGGTTTGAATGGTAGTGGATAAGCATATAGAGGAAAATGGTGGAAGCCTGTCAAGAGTGTTGGAATGAGGAGAGAATAGAACCCCATAAAGTCAAATTTTAATGGGTTAAACCATGATGGGCCATACACTCATTCATGACCATTGATGTGTAGAATCAAATTATGGTCATTGAAACCTCCAATCCAATCACTGGCCTTTGGGATTCCACAAGGTGAGTGAATTAAAATTTCCTGAAATGACCTAAAGGGAGTGTGGCCTAACTCAATTAAGTTCAGGCCATAGAAATAGTCAATGTGGAAGAAATGGTTAGGGGCTTGAGTAGGCCCGAACCCCAGATTCATTTGAACCTTTTAGTCGAACAAATTGAAAAAGAAAACCTAAGGTTTTCTTTGAGTCATGTGATCAATGCTTAATGGGGCTTAGGTTAAGCCTTCAACATGGAAAATGTTGAGAGCATAGGGGTGTCAATATGAAATTTGAAGAGACTAGGGTGTTATTGGATCATTGTCCTATCCATTATTTTCCCAATGCAGAAATGATCAAATATGAGGCAGAGGAGCATGAATTGAGCTCCATTACTAAAAATGAAGGCTAGTAAATACAAGTTTTGTGGGCCCATAACCCATAGGTTTAGCCAATCGAACCTCGAGGGGCCAAATTTGATAAACCTGATAATCGATTTTCATCAACTTCATAACTTGAACAGGTTGGAGAGTTGTTGCAGTGAGCCACCAAGATGGCCTATACATGCTAGTGTTTCTTTGTTCATGTGAGTGACATTTCCATGGATGGGAGGCATAAACCATAGAAAAAGGTTTGAATGAGGCACATGTAGAGTTCAAAGTACCCCAAGAGACGTAGCTTTTTTCAATTTAACTATCATTATATCAGGACAAGGTGTGGGATCGCTCCAATGCATGCTCCCATGAGGAGTTAAATGGTTAATTGTCATTGAAATAGTATATAATAATTTTGTTTAATTATTTTAAGTTTTCCTTAATTATTTTATGAATACTAACAATAAGATTGCAATTTTAAGTTAGCATGTAATGTATTTATGAATTTTTGTATGTAGTATGTATTAAATATTTACTTTTAATTTATTAGAGGTTAATATTAATATAAATATAATGTGATATTGCATTGATATTAAGAAGATGATGAAATAAAAAAAACATCTACTAAAAATTAAAAGAATAAGTTATTATTTTTAATTTTTTTTATAAGTTTACTTTCATACTTGAAAAGTGATTAGGATACTTTTTTTATTATTGTTGTAGTTTCATAAAATTAGAAGTTCAAGAATATTTGCAGTATTGTAAATGTTTTGAAATTTTCATTTAATCTCATTATGTGATGGACAATTTAAGAGAACACATTATTCATCTTCAAGTTTCCTATTGTCACAAAGGGGACTGTTTAATTCCAAGGGGTTAGTTCACTGATTCTTAGTTTCACTATGGAGCTCATAAGAATTTGTGATTATTTTAACAATATTTATTTTCCTTTTTACAATATTCAACACATAGAGATATTTTCATTTTTGATATTTGGTTTGATCACCAGCTTATAATACTTTAATTTCATTTTACTTATAACACCTTATCTCTACATAATTTGTTCCTAGAATTTGACATAACAATAATTTTAATAATACCATTATTCTGCATAATAATGTCTTCTTATATTCCCAATTGTTTGATTAAAATTGAGAATCCTTATGCCATCCCAACCTGAACAAAAGTGGATTGATTTTCTCCAGAATTTGAAAACCAAATTCTCACTACAATTTTTTTTACTTATATGAAATAAATAAAATCACTTATTTTATTCAATTTCAAAATTAAATATTATAAATTACTTTACATATATTAAACTTTTCTCCATAACTCTCTACCATTTTAAATAGAACTTAGGATACACTCTTTACAAATGCCAAATAAATATGAATAAAAAAACCAAAACCTATATATCCAATCTCGATAATATAATATTTTTTCAATATATAATATTACAAAAAATTATTCAATAAAAATTAACTTAATAAATTGCCATCAATAATTTATTATATAAATTTAATTATTGCAATATATTAATTATAAAAATTAAATATTAAAACCAATTAAATTATTTCTCAATTTCTTTTCAAAATTTTAATAAATTGAAAATTCAAATATTATCACCACTATCATCATAATATCACACTTATATTGACGCAATTCCGGCAATAATCTAAAATGATTAAAATAAAACCTGAATAGGCAGATGCAATTGATGACCCAGCTACAAGAGCTACGTGGAGACACGGGCTCATTGAGATGCACTCTCAAGGTTTTGACTTTCGTCAAGTATTTTTGAAATTATTACGGGGAAATTTGTATATGAGGTAGCTTTTTTTTTTTTTAATATTTGAGATTATGAGATTAAATAAGGGTAAAATAGTAGCTATTTTTTTTTGTTGTTTAGTTCAAATATAATTAAATTAATGTAGAAAGCAATAAAAATACAAAGATTTAAAATTTTAAAATGTTATAATTAGATTAATTTTACATTGTAATTAAATGCATTATTAAATTTTGTAAACTAACATTATTTGTATTGCAACATAAAAATAATTATTAATAATTTACATTTGGTTTTTTATAGTTTGTGGATATGGTCTTATGA
This sequence comes from Pinus taeda, assembly GCA_000404065.3. Taxonomy (NCBI): domain Eukaryota; kingdom Viridiplantae; phylum Streptophyta; class Pinopsida; order Pinales; family Pinaceae; genus Pinus; species Pinus taeda. The sequence continues at coordinate 303,374 of APFE030800602.1, forward strand.
AAATCTTATTATTAGACTTGGGTATAGAGGTTCTATTATAAATTTCTATTATACCTTGGTTTGTGAATATAGTATATTTTATATTTATTCTTATTACAAACATTTTATTATTTTGAATGTGATTCATTCATTAATAGTGTAAAATCTATTTTGGTTAAGTTCGCACAAAAACCTAAAGTGACCTCTACCTCTTAAAATTACAATGTAAAAATAAAAATACATCTCTCACATACCATTAACAAATCTTTTTAAATTACATAAGTGATTTTAAATAATCATTTTAAATTATATATGTAATTTTAAATAATATATTTTTTATTAGATTATATTAATCATTAACCATTTTTATAAATAGGAATATAAAATGATTATACTCATTAACAATAATTTTATCACCTTCCCAAAACAAATTGTATCATAAATGCACATCTTATATCTTGATGTGATATATGTACTTCTGGTTAATTAATAGAGGTAATAGGCACATTAATAGAGACAAAGAGGAATAACATGTTTAATTTGATAGCTAATCAAATTGAACATAAATAGATTAAAATAGTTAAGAACAATCATATATTTCAATGTGCAATGTTATATTATAGAATTTTTTGTCAAATCCAAACTAACATAGGTTTCACCCAAAACCCATTACAATATTTACTAGAAAATAAGAATTTAGCTAAAAATCATTACAACAATTCTACCTGAAATTCTAAAATAAATACAAGTAAATTCAATTATAAAAAAAAATTAACATTATTATTTTTTAATCTAAAATTATATCATTTTTCCAAAAAAAAAAAAAAAAAAAAAACAAAAAAACAAAAAACAAAAAAAACCAAAAGAAACTATTTTTATTATTAGAAAAACGTGTAGAAATATAAAGTCCTTCAAAGTTTTAGTATAAGGAAGCATATAAATATTATTAGTATCATAATGATAAACTTTATAATTATTTAATAAAAAAGAACATAAAAAGTTATGTATCATTAATAATGGTAAAAAAAAATTACATAATAAATTATATTTTTATATGTTTAATTAGATATTGAATGTTTAAAATATTTTATGGATGTTAAATTTTTCCTTTTATACAATGATTATTTGTAATTGAATTAAAATTAAAAAATTTCACTCTAAAATAAATAGTATAATTATATAATGATTAAAATAATTTTGCAAAATTTTATATATAAGAGCTTTAGCTAGATTGTATATTTTATTGTTTGAAATGCATTTTTGAATGCTATAATGGATTCAACATTCTAAAAAATCTTCGGATTTTTTCTTCAGTAACAAGAGGAATCCGTAATTGAGTCATTCTCATACTTGCTGCAAGGGGTAGATTCTAGATGCTACCAGTGTGAACATTAGATCTCTTAGTTTCCATAATTTCATATCACTTAAGTACCTCCCTAAAACATTTGAAATATACATACCACAAATATTAAACTTACCGATCCAAAAATATACTCCAAATTTGAAACAAAATCTACACCAAAAAAATATACAAAAGCACTGTCGAAATCAAAAGCATCCCACAGTTAGAATATGTGTATATGTATTCAAGGCCATTGTTCATATTATTTTTGCATTAGTGGTGAATATAGTAATAGGTCGTGACAAGACATGATCCTCTCTTACAACTTTGATTTACCATAACCACCATCCATTGTTTCCCCTAACATTGTTGGAGACATGAACTTGTGAAAAAAAATTGTGGTCGTGAGAAGATCCATTTCTAGGCCGTTTAGATTTCAACGCTGAGATAGTATTTGATGATGTGGCTAAGATATGAAAATAGACTAAAAAAATGCAAGACAAACTAATTGAATGGAACTCCCTAGATCTTAGGTGAGGAGCCCCTAAGGGTGCCAAGCAATTTTGCATATCATTAATGATCAAATAAACAATACATAATATATAGGAGAACATTTAATTAAGGAGATCGAACAAATTTCTAAATAATAGGAAGTAAATCCTAAATAAAAAAGTAATAAAAACAATAGAATAACTTTTTCCATTGATCATCAACATTCTTTGTTCTTGCATGATACATTGGATTATCTGCCAACTTGATTGAGCTCTGGTTGTCACATCTGATAATTGTGGCCTTCTTTTGCTTTTCTCCAACATCTTGAAGAACTCTGTTCAACCAAAAAACCTCACAATTTGTTGCACACAAAGCTTTATAATTTGCCTTAGCAGATGCCAAAGATACAGTGGTTGCTTCTTACCACTCCATGAAAAATTCCCAGATCCAATGCTAAAATCATAACTTGTAGTAGATGTTCTATCATTTGGATTACCATCCCAATCTAAATTTGAATAACCTGTCAACTCAACATGAGACAAATCAATATAATTAACACCAAAATTAGTTTTTCCTTTAAGGTGCCTAAGTACATCTTTCGCTCCTCTCCGATGACTTTCTAGAGGTTTGGCCAAAAATTGACTTAACGTACTAACAAAGTATGCTATGTCAAGTCTGGTTGTAATAATATAATTCAAAATTCCAACCAGTTGTCTACACAATGTACCATCAACCTCCTTTGAGCCATCATCAAAATGAACTTTCACATTTTTTTGGATTGGAACAAAAGTATCTTTGGACTTATCCATCTTAAACTTTTTAAGAAATTCTCTCACATACTTACGATGAGAAACAAAAGTCTAACCAACATGTCTCCAAACATCAATACCTAGATAGTAATGTAACTCACCAAGATATTTCATCTCAAATACTTGTGACATCTACACTTTAATTCCATCAATTAATTTGTTTGAATTTCCTATGATAATTAAATCATCAACATACAGAGAACTCAATACTACAAGCCCTTTTGCATCAAATTTGGTTTACAGATTCATATCACTTTGACTTCTCATAAAACCTTGCCGAATAAAGAAGGAATATATCTTCTCATACCACAACCTATGTGTCTCCTTAAACACATACAAATCTTTCTTTAATATGCAAAATAAATGTTCTTACTATTTTTTCATGAACCCTTCTAGTTGTGTCAAATACACCTCCTTTAAATCACCATTTAGAAAAGAAGATTTTACATATAATTAGTGTTATTTCCAATGGTACTTCGTATCTAATGAAATTAACAATCTAATAGTATCTAATTTAGCTATAGGTGAAAACGTTTCTGCATAATCAATACCCTCCTTTTTTCAGTACCATTTTTCCACCAATCTAGCTTTATATTTGTCTATAGTACCATTTAGTTTAAATTTGGGTTTGTATAGGAATTTTCATCTTATGGGCTCTTTATCTTTAGGCAGTTTAGTTAATTCCTAGGTTTTATTTTTATTTATAGAATTATATTCTTCCTTCATTTCTTTTCTCCACTCTTCATATTCATTAGCTCAATTAAAACTCATGGATTCTATACTTTCAAAACACTATTAATCAATGGATAGTCCTTATAAATTTTAGGTACACAAATTTGTCGAGTAGATCTCCTTCGCACTTTACTGTCTTCATCCCTATTCTCTGAAGGTACTTCTGCAGCTCTAGGTGAACTCTGATTTCTGGTGATGTCCATATCACTTGATTCTTCCTCAATATTTTGATGTTGACTATCTTCTTCTCCTTCTTTATTGTCTTCAACTTCAGGAAGTATGTGCCATCTTTTGTAACTTTTGTCCTTGTTGCCTTCACCTCTCCATTCATGGAAAATTGCATCTCTACTTGAAATAGTTTGAGAGTAGATGGATCAAACAATTCATATGCTTTAAGTTCTCAAGTTTATTTTATTTCTCCTTCGGGATATGTGTAAATGCCTCACACAAAAATACCTTAAAATGATGAATTGTTGGCTTAAAACCATACAAGGCTTCAAATGGAGTCTTGGAATCAAGATATGATCCAGGTGGATATTGGTGTTCACCCACCAACTCCACCTAGGCCTCCAATTGGTCTCATTTGTTTCCTTTTATATTTCAACATTTACTGTTTTAGCAATTTTTCGGATCCTCAACTTCTAGAGCAGTTTCAACCTTGTAAGTGATGTTTTTTTATGTCCATTACAAGCCTATAAAAGTAGGTACATGAAAATATTGTAGTACATGTAGAGACCTTTCCAAAAAGGCACCATACGTGCCAAATGAAGATACTAAGAATAAGTTACGACCCTCGGAAGTTGGTTGCCCAACTAACTCCAATGGGGCCAACAAACTCTTAGCATTACATCTCCTAGGGTTATGGTTTTGGTTGTTTAGCGTTTTATCATGTTTTTGAATAATAAATAGGCCCTTGAGCCTCATTTTAACATAGTTTAGAGGCATGCAATCACCACATCGCTTCTCAGAGATAAGCCACTATCGCCCGAGCTACTTTATTTCCGTTTCTGTTTATAAGCATATTTCAGTATTTGATACTAATGAGATGAAGTATTATTTATGTTTCATCTCTATATTTATGGTTACATCTATAATTTGTTGTGTTCCTGTTTAAGTTCACATCAATGGTATTAGAGCAGTCCACTCTTTCTCAATTTTTCTTTCCATGTCCCCCATGAGGTCGAGATATAAGGAGTTAGGGCTCGAACTAGTCAATCCTTAGCAATACTAGCCTCACAAATCCTGACAGCCTCTCATCGCAAAAATAAGAAAGACGAGGGGGCAGGAGATCCTTTCAAAATCTTTCTCGAAGAAGCCCTTGAGTGATAGAGGAATGTGATGATGGACAACTTTTCCTAGATCCTTCAATGACTACCCAAGGGTGACACATCTCCTTCGAGCAGCTACTTTGTAAATGCCACACCCTTTAAGGTACAAGTTAACTTTGACATCCCCATATTTGAGGGTCAGATAGATGAGAACGTCATAAATAAGAGGTTAAATCTACTAGAAGGATATTTTTTTGTTCATAATTCTTCTAGCTGAGGAAAAATTACCTTTGCAATTCTCAAATATGGCCCCCATGTCAAGGACTAGTGGGAAACCTATGAGAAGAAGGAAAAATGTTCTCCCTCACTATTTTTGTTGGTACCCACTTGGAACTTGTTCGAGGACACCATCAAGGAGCAGTACTACCCTATTAGGAGATATGAGGATAAATGCATAAAGTGGACCACGCTGCATCAGGGAAGGGACCAAGACATACCAGATTTTACCAATGTTTTCCATACCCTTCACATGAAGTTGAGTATCAAGAATTCTGAGAAACTTTTGGTAGTCAAATACCACGACTACCTACAAAGGTACATCTAAGGTGAGATGGAGTTCCTGGAAATATCCTCTCTTGGCACGATGTATCGATACGCTATCAGTATTTGGTAGAAGTTTAAACAAAAAAAGTGAGACTTTGAATCTATGAATCTGAAGCAAGGTAAAGGCACCCCCAAACCATAGAGAAAAGGGCCAAGAAAATATGGTGTGAACCAGGATAACTTACCGAAGACACAACCAAAGAACAACACCAGGAAGACAAAGAATGATATGGGAAAGTGGTGTGAGTTCCATAAGAGCTCCACTCACATCACAAGTGAGTGTCAGACCAATCAGTCACTAGTGGCAGAGCTGAAGGCTTCTAATTCAAACGCATGTTCTGACTCTGAGTCAAAACCCGACAAGGGGAATGAAAAGGGAAGCAGATCATTGACGTGGAGACCAGTGCTACTGTGGCCACCACCAAGATCTAGAATATTGAGCCTGAAGATCCATAGGAGGGGGAACACCTATTCCAATCACAAATGTGGGTGAAGGGTTCTCCACTGTAGTTCATTGTTGATGGCTGGTGTTAGCACTCAAATTCGCCTTAGGCTGAAATAAGGCAAGACTCAAGGCCACATCAAACCACGCTCAGCCTCGTAGCTAGCCCTACGAGGACAGGAGAGGGCTCTCTCCGGGTCAAACTCGGCAAAATATAATCTAAAAGGCTCGAGATGACCGAATTGATGATTGATTTTAAGCTAGGTATTAAGTACAAAGAGTTTAGGATTGATTTTTTATGATTTTGTTGAAATCAAGGGAAAGGCAATTTTGGGTGCGGGGATGAGGCACAGTTTTTGCAGAGGTCCACTTGGGGAAAGATAGGAAATTGTTTTGATGCCTTAAAGAAGGTGGGATGGATAGATCAGACCAGTGAGAGGCTAAGGAGAGAAAGGGGTCTCAAGGATTCTCCTTAAACTGAAGAAAACATAGAATATTAAACAAATTTGAAGGCAGAGCATGGCAGTTTCATGGATTCTACCTTAACACTTCATTTTCTTAATAAGAGAAGATTTAATAAAGATAATGATGCACATACATAACTTACAATAACTGAAAGAAACACACCATCAAGACATAAGGCCACATGGATCCCAAGTAGTGCTGCAAAACCCTAGTCTTCCTTTGCCAAATTGCTGATAAAATATGTGCAATATAGTCTCAAAACTATCCCAAGAGTCCAACCTCTGCTACTGAATGAAAAAATACATATATAGACCAAGCCAAACCATTCCCTAACCTCTAGGGGTCGAGCTCCTCCTTCTAGGAGCTGTTTCAACCAATTCTAAACTGAGCATATTCTAAACTGAGCACTACAAACTAGGCAATCAAAACAACTTGCCTCTATAAACTTGGAAACCAATTCATTCATTAATTTTTTTCCATTTTATGAATGAATCTTCTAGAATAGGTAAAAAGTACCATGTCAATCATGAAATTACATTAGTTACATAAAAGAGGGTGAAAAATCTCATGAAAAGTCAAAATTGGTCAAAAGTTGCGTTGTCCTAAGCTGAAGGTGCAAAACTGGCCAATTTCCCCAACGCGTAGTGCGCCATTTCTCTACGCGTAGCGCGCCTTTCGGGCCAGTTTTGAGGCACTTCGTGGCATCCTAATGAGGCACAAGTGGGCTTGTTCGAAAGTTCTGGATGTCTACTTTCCAGCCCAAGTGGAATTTTTCAATTTGGTGGCCATTTGCCCCTCCAAAATTGCAATCTCCCAAGACTGCGTCCTGTGTGTCCAAAAAGTGGCAGAAGGTCATTTTTTGCTTGTTTTTTGACCTTTTGGGGGCTCAAATCTCCATGAAACTTCTTGGCCATGGCTGAGTAAGTGTATTTTGTCATGACATCCAAAAATGAAAACCTTTCCTGAAATGGACCTCCCCAACTTAAGGGTACTGCGCGGCACGGTACGCGTTGAGGGCAAAAACCTGTTTTTGACAAAAAATTTCAAAAATGACCAAAATTGTTCCAAATTGTCTGAATTTTGAGCTGGGGGTGTATCATTGAGTGCCATGCTCCCTCAAGGTGGCTTCAGTGAAAATCTGAAGTGGATCGGGCCTTTTCCTCCATTTTAGTGCTTTGGCCAATCGTCTCTTGAGAACCTTCATTTTTGCCTTGCACACATGCATGCGGGCCCAATAATGATTTTTCATGTGGCGGAGCATATCTTTATCTCTATTGGCTTTCGCCAACAACTTTTCCAAGTGAGTGTTCACCTGAATGAGCATAGATTCCCAATCTATAGGTGTCAAATCACCGGGTCTCCCACGGGCCAATTCCCGGTCTTCACGAATCTTCTGTTTCTCATAAAGCTCATGCTCATCTTCCAACTGTTTTTTGCACTGCTCTAAATAGTTAATCACCCATTTTTCCATCTGCAATTTCTTGTGCAGCGACTTATTCTCGACCCTTTGCTCTCGGATTATATCCTTGAGCTCTGAGGCAGGAGAGCTAGCATCAATATCAGTGACATGTGTGTCATGACCTCTTGAAGTACCCTCATCAATCATGGGCCTCTTGCCCCTGTCCTGAACCTGTACCTGTGCTGAAGAAGATGGCGAGACCCCTTCCACATGATGTGGAGATAGTACTCGCTGTGTCGATGAAGTCAACGAGACCCCTTCCACCCCGGGTGGAGATAGTACTCATCGTGCAGCTGCAAATAAAGCTTTGGGGCCTTTCTGATATGTTACATATGCTGGAGCATCAACATGCTCGGTCTCATGAATGTCCGACTGCTATGAAGGCCCCTCACCATGGACAATTTCAGGAGGTGGGTGTGGCACTGTGAAGAAGTCGCGAGAAATGAAATCCTCCCATGGAATACCTTGTTGTGCCAACTGATGCATCACTATGATCTCGATCAGTGCATAATGATATATACTTTTGAGTAGCTGTGCGGGGTTCTTCCTTTTGCACTACGGGCACCATCTCAATATCCCGGCACATGAAAATTGGAATGTTCATCATTCGTACCCGGGTAAAATGCATCAACAAACGGATATGGTACGAATATAAATGTGAAAATCGGCCCTCACAAGTAAAATAGCGCATGATAAGCCTCATCAAGGGTGCATACTCCTGCCTTAGGAATCTGAAAGGAAAAACAGCAGTAAGGTTCCTCATGAATCTGAGTTTGATGTATGGTTGATAATGAAATTTGCATAGTAGCTTGCGCTTGGTCCACTCTTCCCCAACATTTGGTATCCCAGTGGCTTGAGCAACATCCTCGGGTGATAGTGTGAAATCCACTCCTGCAAGGTTCACATGACCATTGTGCAAATGTAGGACAAACAAGCGGACTAATTCCCTGTGATGTTGAACTTGTGAGATCCTCTCACAATACTCAAAGCATGATTGGTATCGAAAACAAGACAGTGAAAATGGACAAGCTTGCAAATAAGCCAAAGAGGTGGGCTCCTCTCTAACATGCCAACCACCTTTACCACCCTTGTGATGCCTTCTAGGCACTTCTTCCTCCGGTGTTGATCCACTGTAATCACTCTGCTCATAATCTAATTCGGTTTCTGACATGGTTTTGAAGACAGGATGGTTGAACTGTATATGTTGACTGTGCACACAAGTTTGACTTTTTATTCAAATGCTATTACCAAGGGGACATAAAGACAAGGGAATTGTTAGGGAAAGGGAAACATGAGGGAATTAGGGGAAACGAAAATAACGAGCAATTTATGGAAGGGAAAGGACATAGGAAACAATGATAGTGTAGGATTTGGGGTGAAGTAAGTTTTGGGGCTAAGTAGGGTTTGGGATTTTATGGAGGAATATTATGGAA
>APFE030800602.1:312892-323589 GCA_000404065.3 Pinus taeda
TATAAATAAACTAGACGTATGGTAAATAAATAAAACTTCTTTTTATATTTAGTCCATAACCCTCATTCTATTTATGAAGGCTCAAGAAAGAGGTTTTATTTAAGTGAATCTTATGGTCCAAATACCATATTTGTAAATGAGGTATGGTAAATTAATAAAAATATAAATAAATGAGAGGTACGGTAAACAAATAAAACATTTTGTTATATTTACTCCATAAGTCACCTTATATTTACCAACATTCAAAAAATGCGTTATATTTAGGTGAAACCTGTGGGCAAACTACTATGGCACAAATACCATGGACTAGATTGTTATTAATACCATGCAAAAAAGCATTATTAACCCTAATATTAGTATTAGTAAAAGTAAAAATGGCACATGGTATTGACCCATGGTATTCACCTGGAATGTAGCCTATTTAAATGGGGGAATTAAACCAGCATAGATCCATCTTTACTCTAGATCTACTAACCCCTAAAAGGTATCAAATATCATGATATGCAAAATACTAACCCCCGAGAGGTATCAAATATTGTGATATGCAAACTACTAGCCCCCCCGAGAGGTATCAAATATCGTGATATGCAAACTAACATAGAGTGAAAAAATATTTGATCCCTCTCGGGGCTTGGTGGATGAGAGTAAAAATGGATGTTGTAATTTAATGTATGCTAAACATTTTAGCTTGGTTAAAATAAAAAATAAAATAAAAATCAACTATTAATTTTATTGATTTTTATAAATTACTAATAGTAATTTTTAAGCTCCAGGTTTATGATAACCCATGGTATTGATAATACCATGTTATTCATTTGAGCATAGACTATTTAAGGGGAAATTATATCATCTTAGATCCATCTTAATTCTGGGTCATCCAAGTGCTCAGAGGGATAAATAGATTTCATCCCCTTAAGAGTGGTAGATGTGGAGTTAAGATAGATATAGGTTGGATTTTATGATAATGAAGATATTAAATAGACTTAGGAAATTATATTGTAAAAACATTTTAAGGTGAATGTTTAAAGCTACATTTAGTCACTTCGCAAAATTTAGTAAAAAATACCAATATCTCCATGAATATTGGTTTTTAACTTTTTCTGATTTAACAAAAAAAATTCAAAACAATGAAACCTTATCACTCTTTCCGCATCACCCTTGCAGAAGATTTCTCACCATTTTTCAAACATTTTCAATATAATATCTGTTAGTGCTCAAATCTTTCTTAGGCTGAAATAAGGCAAGACTCAAGGCTACATCAAACCATGCTCAGCCTCGTAGCTAGCCCTACGAGGACAGGAGAGGGCTCTCTCCGGGTCAAGCTCGGCAAAAGATATTCGAAAAGGCTTGAGATGACCGAATTGACGATTGATTTTAGGCTAGGTATTAAGTACAAAGAGTTTAGGATTGATTTTTTATGATTTTGTTGAAATCAAGGGAAAGACAATTTTGGGTGTGGGGATGAGGCACCGTTTTTGCAGAGGTCCACTTGGGGCAAGATAGGCAATTGTTTTGATGCCTTAAAGCAGGTGAGATGGATAGATCAGACCAGTGAGGGGCTAAGGAGAGCAAGGGGTCTCAAGGATTCTCCTTAAACTGAAGAAAACATAGAATATTAAACAAATTTAAAGGCAGAGCATAGCGATTTCATGGATTCTACCTTAACACTTCATTTGCTTAATAAGAGAAGATTCAATAGATAATGATGCACATACACAACTTACAAGTATTGAAAGAAACACACCATCAAGACATAAAACAACATGGATCCCAAGTAGTGCTGCAAAACCTTGGTGTTCCTTTGCCAAAAATGCTGGTAAAATGCGTACAATATAGTCTCAAAACTATCCCAAGAGTCCAACCTCTGCTACTGAATGAAAAATTACATATATAGACCAAGCCAAACCATTCCCTAACCTCTAGGGGTCGAACTCCTCCTTCTAGGAGCTGTTTCAACCAATTCTAAACTGAGCACTACAAACTAGGCAATCAAAACAACTTGCCTCTATAAACTTGGAAACCAATTCATTCATTAATTTTTTTCCATTTTATGAATGAATCTTCTAGAATAGGTAAAAAGTACCATGTCAATCATGAAATTACATTAGTTACATAAAAGAGGGTGAAAAATCTCATGAAAAGTCAAAATTGGTCAAAAGTTGCGTTGTCCTAAGCTGAAGGTGCAAAACTGGCCAATTTCCCCAACGCGTAGTGCGCCATTTCTCTACGCGTAGCGCGCCTTTCGGGCCAGTTTTGAGGCACTTCGTGGCATCCTAATGAGGCACAAGTGGGCTTGTTCGAAAGTTCTGGATGTCTACTTTCCAGCCCAAGTGGAATTTTTCAATTTGGTGGCCATTTGCCCCTCCAAAATTGCAATCTCCCAAGACTGCGTCCTGTGTGTCCAAAAAGTGGCAGAAGGTCATTTTTTGCTTGTTTTTTGACCTTTTGGGGGCTCAAATCTCCATGAAACTTCTTGGCCATGGCTGAGTAAGTGTATTTTGTCATGACATCCAAAAATGAAAACCTTTCCTGAAATGGACCTCCCCAACTTAAGGGTACTGCGCGGCACGGTACGCGTTGAGGGCAAAAACCTGTTTTTGACAAAAAATTTCAAAAATGACCAAAATTGTTCCAAATTGTCTGAATTTTGAGCTGGGGGTGTATCATTGAGTGCCATGCTCCCTCAAGGTGGCTTCAGTGAAAATCTGAAGTGGATCGGGCCTTTTCCTCCATTTTAGTGCTTTGGCCAATCGTCTCTTGAGAACCTTCATTTTTGCCTTGCACACATGCATGCGGGCCCAATAATGATTTTTCATGTGGCGGAGCATATCTTTATCTCTATTGGCTTTCGCCAACAACTTTTCCAAGTGAGTGTTCACCTGAATGAGCATAGATTCCCAATCTATAGGTGTCAAATCACCGGGTCTCCCACGGGCCAATTCCCGGTCTTCACGAATCTTCTGTTTCTCATAAAGCTCATGCTCATCTTCCAACTGTTTTTTGCACTGCTCTAAATAGTTAATCACCCATTTTTCCATCTGCAATTTCTTGTGCAGCGACTTATTCTCGACCCTTTGCTCTCGGATTATATCCTTGAGCTCTGAGGCAGGAGAGCTAGCATCAATATCAGTGACATGTGTGTCATGACCTCTTGAAGTACCCTCATCAATCATGGGCCTCTTGCCCCTGTCCTGAACCTGTACCTGTGCTGAAGAAGATGGCGAGACCCCTTCCACATGATGTGGAGATAGTACTCGCTGTGTCGATGAAGTCAACGAGACCCCTTCCACCCCGGGTGGAGATAGTACTCATCGTGCAGCTGCAAATAAAGCTTTGGGGCCTTTCTGATATGTTACATATGCTGGAGCATCAACATGCTCGGTCTCATGAATGTCCGACTGCTATGAAGGCCCCTCACCATGGACAATTTCAGGAGGTGGGTGTGGCACTGTGAAGAAGTCGCGAGAAATGAAATCCTCCCATGGAATACCTTGTTGTGCCAACTGATGCATCACTATGATCTCGATCAGTGCATAATGATATATACTTTTGAGTAGCTGTGCGGGGTTCTTCCTTTTGCACTACGGGCACCATCTCAATATCCCGGCACATGAAAATTGGAATGTTCATCATTCGTACCCGGGTAAAATGCATCAACAAACGGATATGGTACGAATATAAATGTGAAAATCGGCCCTCACAAGTAAAATAGCGCATGATAAGCCTCATCAAGGGTGCATACTCCTGCCTTAGGAATCTGAAAGGAAAAACAGCAGTAAGGTTCCTCATGAATCTGAGTTTGATGTATGGTTGATAATGAAATTTGCATAGTAGCTTGCGCTTGGTCCACTCTTCCCCAACATTTGGTATCCCAGTGGCTTGAGCAACATCCTCGGGTGATAGTGTGAAATCCACTCCTGCAAGGTTCACATGACCATTGTGCAAATGTAGGACAAACAAGCGGACTAATTCCCTGTGATGTTGAACTTGTGAGATCCTCTCACAATACTCAAAGCATGATTGGTATCGAAAACAAGACAGTGAAAATGGACAAGCTTGCAAATAAGCCAAAGAGGTGGGCTCCTCTCTAACATGCCAACCACCTTTACCACCCTTGTGATGCCTTCTAGGCACTTCTTCCTCCGGTGTTGATCCACTGTAATCACTCTGCTCATAATCTAATTCGGTTTCTGACATGGTTTTGAAGACAGGATGGTTGAACTGTATATGTTGACTGTGCACACAAGTTTGACTTTTTATTCAAATGCTATTACCAAGGGGACATAAAGACAAGGGAATTGTTAGGGAAAGGGAAACATGAGGGAATTAGGGGAAACGAAAATAACGAGCAATTTATGGAAGGGAAAGGACATAGGAAACAATGATAGTGTAGGATTTGGGGTGAAGTAAGTTTTGGGGCTAAGTAGGGTTTGGGATTTTATGGAGGAATATTATGGAATTTTATGGGAAATTTGAAAAGAAATGGTGATGGGTATGGGGGGAAAAAGGAGGATGAAAATGGAAAACCTTGGGCAGCATAATCACTTTGAAAACCCTAGTAAACTTAGTCTTTCATTTTACACATCAACATTAGGGTTTTTTGTTTTCAATTTCATGGCATATTTGTCATATTTCCTTTACATTAATTTTGAAAAAACTAACAAAACAACCATGAAAAGAGCTTACTTGTATCTTGCTTGAGCTGAGAGAGGTGTTTTTGAGTGTTTGCTGCAAGTTATAGGGCGAAAAACCCAATGCGTAGCGCCCTCTGCCCAACGCGTAGCGCACCCTCAGCGCGTAGCACCCTTGTAAATTTTCACTGCCAGAACCTCCCCAACACGTAGCGCGCCACCAACGCGTAGCGCGCCCTTCCCAACGCATAGCGCGCTACCAAGACTACCCAACTTTGCTCAAGAACTCATAAAATAGCCTTTGCAAGTTTGCACTTTTCTTGTGAGAGGCAAATTAGTTACAAATGAAGATTAGTGTGCGGTTATAGGCTTCCTTTAAATTTACATTTGCCCAAAACCCACTTTCTAATGTTTTGAGTGTTGACATTTTTTTAACTTAATTGGCTCTGACTTTTGGTTTCTTTTCTTTGAAAAATTGGTTGAACTGATGGTTTCTTCTGAAAATTTTTGCAAGGATAGCTTCTAAGGTGCTTTGGCAAAGGAGACCAAGGCTGCACTTTGACATTTGGAAAATTTGAAAATTTGAGAATTTTTACAAAAAATGAGAAAATGACCTTTGTTTTTCAAAAACAGAGTTTTGAAAACAAGGTGGAAATTTAGCTGTAGAATAGTGAAAATTGTTTGAAATGATGCTTTATGAAGGACATCCCTCTGGCCTGCTGGTCCTTTATGACTTCTCAAGACAAAATTTGACTCAACCCTAGACCTAAGACCTGGAAATTTAAAACAAGACAAATGAATTTTTGAAGACTTTATTCACTCAAACAATCCTGAACCAACGGTGCCAAACAAGAGGGGGATAAAAGACACAAGCTCCTCCAGCAGAGTTATGGCATGCCTAACGGAATGCAACATGATCATACTGATGGGACACCTAATTATGAAATGCAAAGAGCTTTGATCTCTGGTGGAGGGCTACTAGACTGACTCTAACATTGGCTCCAATGGGGATGGTAGCTCCTTGGAGATGCCAAGAACAGCAAATCTCTGGAAGAGCCAGACAATGCCTTCACTCATTGGGCAATGGAGTCATTATTCTGACACAAAATCTTGAGAATTTGACTAAAAAAACAAACATTGCTTTGACCAAACTAGACTCGAGACTAAAGATTAAGACAACTGACTTGACAAACTTAGACCTACCAACATTCATTTTCAGACTTATAGCCTTCACTTCAGGCCCCAAACTGAAGATGATAAGTTAGTGTACATGTGCGATTGAACAAAAGTAAAATGATATTTACAATGATGATGAATTGAGCAAAAAATACTCAAAAGTAATATCTCTTTAACAGCTGACCATTGATCATCCCTCCAGGATATTCATCTCCGTTCATCTCTTTGAGAAGGAAAGCGTTTTGGCCGCGATATGCTGCAATCTTATAAGGTCCTTTCCACAGATTTTCAAATTTTCCATGCTTTCCCTTGTCCTCATGACGAGCATCCCATCTTAAAACAACCTCATCCAGCTGAAATGTTTCTGCCTTTGCTTTCCGGTCATAAATCCTTTTGATACGCTCCTGCAATTTGCAAGTGTTTTGGAATACCTCCTCTCGTATCTGCTGCAAATGAATCATCTGATTAATCCTTCTCTGCATAGGATCTTCTTCACTACCTGCTTCTTGAAGCAATTTGACTACCGGGACAGCAAGGGAAGTTGGAAAAACTGTGTCTGTTCCGTACACCAACTCGAAAGGAGACATACCAATAGATTTTTTGTGACTTACCCTATCAGTCCATAATGCATTTATCAACTTCTTGTGCCATCCCTTTTTTCTGATCTCCAACAATTTCTTAATGATATTGACCAAGGATTTATTAGATGACTCTGCCAATCCGTTTCCTTAAGGGTGGTATGCGGTTGAATGTCCCAAACTAATATTGTACTTATAACAAAAGTCAGTCATCCTTTTTGACTTAAACGCTACTGCATTATCCGTGATTGGCTTACTTGGACATCCAAAGCGTGACAAAATATTGGCCTCAAGAAAAGAAATAATTACCGCATCCATAGCTTGTCCAGTAGGAATTGCTTCAATCCATTTTGTGAAGTAGTCCGTGGCCGTCAATATCCATCGATGCTATCCTGATGATGCCGAATGAATTTCACCAATGAAATCCAATCCCCATTGCTGAAAAGGTGCGCTGATTTCAATTGGTTTGAGAGGCAAAGGCTGGAGCTTCTGCTTTCCTTGAAAAATTTGGCATTTGTGGCAATTTTTAACTGCTTTATATACATCTGAAAATAGTGAAGGCCAATAATAGCCTGCCCTTAGAATCTTGTTTGCCGTGGTCTTCCAAAACAAATGACCCCCACAGTCTCCTCTATGAAAGTCTTCTACGACT
Source organism: Pinus taeda (assembly GCA_000404065.3). Lineage (NCBI taxonomy): Eukaryota > Viridiplantae > Streptophyta > Pinopsida > Pinales > Pinaceae > Pinus > Pinus taeda. Next base: position 319,930 of record APFE030800602.1, read on the forward strand.
CTCTGGGCTTCATCCTCTACCAAACAATTTAATAACATCCCGCCAGGGTCTTTCCAAAACAATGTTGAATGGATGGGTTCTCCTCATCTTCATCAGACATAGCAGCAATCAAATTTATGTCTAGGATTTGCAGATTTGTTTCAGCCATTAGCTTCGCGAGTCCTTGACCTTTGATCAGCTTGGTGGGTTTAAATTCAACATCATATTTTAACAACGCAGCAATCCACTTACCCCTTCTCCCTTCTGGATCTGCCTATAATAAAACATCTTTAACTGCTGCGTTAGGAACATAAGCTAGAATATGAGAATGCAATATGTACACACGGAAATCCTTCAAGGCCTTTACAAGCGCCAATGCTTGCTTCTCGATGATGTTATATTTCAATGCTCCATCTCTAATTATGCGACTGAGAAAGGCAATGGGATTTTCTACACCTTCTCTCTTCTGCATTAGCACAGCTGCCAAAGTGTGCTCAGAAGCAAATGAAAATAAAATAAAGTCTTGAGTGTAGTCGGGGCTGATCAAAATAGGAGCTGCAGAAAGAGCTAACTTCACTAGATTAAATGATTTAACTGCCTCTTCGGTCCACTTTACCTGGCTGTCCTTTTTGAGCATGCTTGTGATCTCTCTAAGATGTTCAGCTAGATTTGGAATAAAACGACGCAGAAAATTTAGTTTGCCATTGAAAGACTGAATTTATTTCTTGTTCCAGGGCTGTTCAATTTGTTGAATGGCTTCAACATGTGCTGGATCAATACGGATGTCGTCTTTAGATATGATGTGACCAAGAAGTTTGCCCTCATCCATGGCAAAAATACTCTTTTTCGGATTCAACGATATGCCATATTTTCTGCACTTTTGAAAAACAATTTTCAAATGATACAAATGTTCCTCATCAGAATTTGAAAATACGGTGCCTTAGCAAGTCCATCTGCAACACCATTTTGTAGGTGAGGCACACATGTCAAGGTATAATCATAAAACAACTTCAAAATATCTAAGACTGCATTTCGATATGCCCTCATGCGAGGGTGTTTGGCCTGAAACTCACCCTTTACTTTCTTAATCACCAGCTCGGAATCCCCATAGACCACAATCTTCTTAGCTTTCAGTTTCTTAAGAATCTTTAGGCCAGCGATGAGAGCCTCATATTCTGCCTCATTATTTGAACAATCAAGTGCTAGTTTATAAGAACACACTCTCACCTTGCTTGGAACTTTGTCTTGAGCGGAAAAAGGATCTCGAATCTGTCAGGCCAGGGTAACTCCAAAATTAATGAGCGAGAGAAAACTGATGATCTTATTCATTAGGTAATATACATTTATATATACAAATAAAACGGATCAGTTCATCTTCTGGATGACTGTCCAGTTCACCCATCTGTTTCGGATTAGGTGTCAACATTCCCCCCCTTAATCTGAAGGGATGTTGGTGAGTCCAAGCATCGTTCTGAATCTTTCAAGCTTTTCTCTTCCAAGCGCTTTGGTGAAAATGTCTGCAATTTGCTCATTTGTGGAACAATGATGGAGATGGATTGTTTTGGCCTCAACATGATGTCGAATCAGATGATATTTAGTATTGACGTGCTTCATTCAATCATGGAACTTTGGGTTCTTGGCCAAATTTATTGCAGAGGTGTTGTTAATCATGAGTGGAGTTGATTGTACTTGTTTTACCTGCAAATCTTCAAGAATTTTCCTGAGCCACACAATTTCTTTGTTGCTTCAGATGCTGCCACGTATTCTGCTTCTGTTGTGGAATCTACTGGAACTGATTGTTTGCGTGATCTCTAAGAGACAGCCCCTGATCCAAGACTCATAGCATATCCTGAAGTAGATACTCCAGTTTCTTTGTCTCCATCGAAGTCTGAATCAGAGTATCCAATCAAGCTGAAGTCGTCTACCTGTGTATACTTGATTCCAAGGTCTTGAGTTCCTTCAAGTAACTTAGAACTCTTTTTGCAGCAGACCAATGTCCCTCACAAGGCTTTTGCATAAACCTGGAGAGGATTCCAACAGCAAATGAAATGTCTGGTCTAGTAGTAGTAAGATAGATAAGACTTCCTACAAGCTGTCTATACTTTGTTGCATCCTCAAATTCCTTTCCTTCAATAGATGTGAGCTTTAAGTTTTGTTCCATTGGAGTAGAAAGAGGATTTCATTCTGTCATGCCAAATCTATTTAACAAATCTCCAATGTATTTCTTTTGAGAAAGAAATATGGATTTGGAATGTTGGGTTACTTCAATGCCAAGATAGTAATGAACATAGCCCAAATCAGTCATTTCAAAGATTTTTCCTAATTCTTTCTTTATGGATGCAATATAACTTTCATTGTTCCCTGTCATTAAAAGATCATCTACATATACCACAAGATATACAACTGTTTTGCCAACTTTCTTGACAAATAAAGTTGCATCATCAAGATCAAAATGATTGAAGTTGAGTTTCAGAAGATGCTCAGTTAGCTTTTCATACCAGGCTCGTGGTGCTTGTTTGAGGCCATACAAGGACTTCACAAGTTTGCATACTTTATGTTCATGTCCTTTCACAGCAAATCCTTCAAGCTGGGACATAAAAACATTCTCTTTTAGATCTCCATTCAAGAAGGCAGTTTTTACATCCATTTGATGGACTTTCCAACCGTTCTGAGCTGCTAGTGCAAAGAGTGTCCGGATGGTGGCCCATTTTGCTGTGGGAGCAAAAGTTTCCTCATAATCGACCCCTTCCTTCTGTGCAAAACCTTTTGCCACAAGCCTAGCTTTGTGCTTGTCAAGTGAGCCATCAGCTTTGTACTTGTTCTTGTAGACCCACTTGCAGCCAATTGGTTTGGCTCCAAATGGAGGATCAACCAGCTTCCAAGTGCCATTCTTGATGAGGGCATCATACTCCTTTTGCATTGCTTCTTTCCATGCATCATGAGAAGCAACTTCTTTAAAGGAAGTTGGTTCAAAATCTGTAGACAAGTTCAATTCACAATCATAAGAAACATCCATATCAATAGGTGATTAGAGTCATCTACATCACCTCCATTTTGTCGATTTGCATTTCTGGTTCCTGGTTTTCCAATTTCATCAGGATGAACACTTTCAAGTGTCTTTGTCAGCCACTTTGGGGGACCTTTCTGAGATGGTCCAGGCTGCTCTGTTGATTGAGTTGGGAGTGAATCAAGATTGAGTCTCCCAATTCTATCAATTACATCACTTAAAGCATCATCCGTTGTTGGAGTTTCAGACGGGGGAGAATTTTCTTCAGAAGAAGATTCCACATGTTGATCTAGTATAGGAATCCCCCCTTCAAGATGTGGAATCTGATTTTCAAATTCTTGAAATGATTTCATTTTTGCGAATCTATCCAAGCGATCAAGTTGCCACTCAAAAACATTGTCAGATTTGGATGATTCAAGAAAAATTACATCTCTAGATACAACAAACTTTTTATTTATTTCATCATAGAGGCGGTATGCTTTGGAGGTGTTTGAATACCCCAGGAAGATACACTTACGACTTCTAGCACCAAGTTTGTTTCTATGTACCTTTGGTATCAAAGCATAACAGGTGGAACCAAAATCCTGAGATGTTTTACCGAAGGAACATGTCCATACCACAATTCATAAGGAGTCTTGTTTCTTATAGCACTAGATGAACATCTATTCTTTATA